>KN716514.1:55881-66612 GCA_000816705.1 Dictyocaulus viviparus
ATAGAAACGTCAATGGCTCAATATTCTGCAAGCACATAGCTTAAAAATTACAACTGAATGATTTCAAGACGAATAATAATGGATCAACGTTGTATGTATCGAACAAGCTTACACTCCAAAGCATGACATTAATTGAAGGAATGAGCTGACTCCAATTTGAATTGATGGTAGAAAATGTTCTCGATATTGCTCAACTATGCCAGAGGAATAGGAGCCGGTGGCTATGAATGTGGTTAAGTTGGTGGTCAACGTTCGTTACAACAGGATGGTCAGTGTGTTTCAGTGTTCGTTACTTTCATCAGAAGCATCCAAACAAAAAATTAAGCATTAATAAGAATTTTCGCTTATGTTCTTTCTTAAGTGTTTTCTAAGATGGTTCTTGTTGAACAATCACAGAATTACGATGTTAAATAATGACTTGTCATACCTCAATTTTAACTCAACTAACGACCTAACAATATCTGAAATATAATTACAATAAAATCATCTACTTACAGCAAAAAAAGGTATTTCGTTTTAATAAAAAAATCAGTTATGCATAATGTTAAACGCTACCACAAGCCATAAGCTTTAAAATATTTAGACGTGGTTGTTATCATAGAAATGTTGAAGAAATAAGATAGGTTTTTATTTCACATGAATTCGCTGGAGGCGAATGAGTTAAAGCTGCGGTAAATTCTATAAGCACATAAATAAAGGCTAAGTTTTTGTACTGTTCAGATAATCACCTTAATGAAAAATTTTTCAGTTCCGTTACATTCTAAAGAGATTTTCTACACTCTGAATAGATCGAGTGAGGGCCTAAAGTGAAACAGGATTACGGCGTGTTTTACATTACTGTAATGACAGTAATACTTAACAATAATTTCGAAAGCCGACTACTCACTGACTTTTTTTCCGAATAATAATTTTAAGGTTATTTTAATCTTTCTTAACTGAGCACGAGAGGTTTATAGTAGAATTCGTAAAGTCAAAACGCTAACGTTTAGTGGTTTTCGCCTTCTTCAAAGCTGACAATTCTTAAGATGTCTTTAACTCATTCACTCGCATGATCTCATCACTACAATAAAGACAATGATAAAACCATTATTGAACGAATAGTAAATAAGACTACTCGTCTGAAAACTCTTCCACTAGGCTCTTTGATTGGAGACGAACCTCCTAACTGCTAAGCTGAACGCGAAGCCTCCCGAACCTCCTAGGCTCATATAGGGAACAAGCACATGACGGAGTTATGAAGTATAAATAGCCACATAGTCGCACATGAGCACAAAATTTGGAACGAAGAGCTCTTGACGCTTTATGGGACAATTCAGTAAATCCAAAAATTAACCGTTAAGAGGAATGCGACGTAATCAATCATTTTATGGCCTAGTATATGAGCCTCTTAATTTGTTTTTATTGCTTACATTCATAGTCGATGGAAACTCTGCAGGGTTATTTTTCACTCAGACAGCCTAAATGATGAGGTATTATAGAGGTAGTTAACAAAAAGTCACTCCACGTTCAATTGATCGTAAGAAGATTTGGGGACGTTTTCCATTGAAATGAGGAAATTATTTCGCAGATTGACTTATATAAAAGCTCAGTGTTTTTGGTCATTGAGAATCAGAAGCCTCTGAAACGTCACGTTTATGAGTGAGTAAATTGTACTGTAAACGTCTCATGTCATATCTTAAAAAAGAAAAAGTCTGCGAATCACTCAGCAATAAGCTTTAGGATAGATCTGGAAAACTATCAAATTTCCTCGCTACACACATAGAGGATCATTCAATTGAGGTGAAATATCGTACGTAAAAAAAACTCATGAAGTAAAGACGCATTTGAATAGAACTCCTCAAACTCATTGAGTATCATAGAAAAAATATTATTATCAAATTCTATTTACATTTCTTGTAAGAAATTTAATATTCTTCAAATGAGAAGCGCGGAAATAACAATTACAGCTCTAGAAGAAAAAAGTCGTTCAAAAATTAATTAACGTTGACCATGGGTTTTTTCATATGTCAAACATCGAGCTTTTAAGCTACGTTTCGATTCTACCAAGCTAAGAGAAATGAAGCAACAAATTTGTTCCAGAAAAAAAATATCTCAATAATATTGAACTCTGGCTTGCTGCGAGCAATGGATTATATCAGGAAACGATTTTGTGAGCGCAGTTGAGTTATTACACCTATAATTTGCATATTTGTTAAGCTATTTCTCTAATGAATACATAGTTGAAATAATTCTGATCACATAACGATACTGAAAATAGGTCGTTGTAATGGCTTTTATTCTTATAGCTTTAACGTAGACAAGAATTCCAGATAGTTGTAGAAGAATATACCTTAAGCTTAAAAAAATGGCTTTGCAGAAGGATGCGAGGCACGCTTTCGACTTCCTCTCTGAGCATGAATTGTGCATCTGCAGATCTGCACGATACGTTTTGAGGTGAATGGACACTATCAAGATGATTGAGTGCATGTTATCCTACCACCCCCTATTAGTCTAACACGAATTCATCAGCTTAAAATGGATGGGATTCTTGACTTGATTGGTGTCAGTATCAAATTTTTCGTCTAGGGATGTTCATCTCTCAGCAGTGCACTCTACGTTTGACATGGATCTAGCCAGAAAAGGAAGCACAAATCCATGCTTAATCTTTCATCTATCATTGTTGCTAATATAACTGCTAAGGCTGCCTATTTCATTCATCTTTCGGTTTTTGTAATATACGTCTCACTGTACAAGCTGTTAATGTTGAAGACTGACATTTTCCAATCAAGTAGAAGTACGTCATTTCTTATGTGCTTTTTAAATCTGATTTCCTGAGTCAATACAATAACTCTGCACAGTTTAACCAAGAGCTGCGGAAATCTCTCCTAGTTGAAGTTTCTAAATGTGACAAGAGCATTTTTAAATATTCTGTATCATTGAAAAACTTAAGGTACCTATTTTTTGCAGTACTAAAATGCGTATAGTTATATTTATCGTTAAGGAGCTTTATTACTCTCATCGCAGCTGTATCTAGGCGCACTAGATAACGTGGATAAGAAACATCAGTCCCAACTTGTTGCCTTGCAATGATAAAGCTTTGTAGAGGGATATGACAGACTTCTGCCATAATACAGAAGCATGATCCCTTGCTTAAAAGTTGGGAACGAATTGTCCTTTGAGGATTTTTGAGCCAAAGCAAACTTTCTTTTTCATTCAACGGATTACTAAACAAAGATTTTAGAGGAAAGCAGCTGTATTATTCCTTTAGCACGCTGCAGAAACGTACTGATCATTAATAGCTTGCTCATGAGTGGAACGAAGTTGAAAAAGAAAATAGCCATACTTAGTACTTTCCAGCCCAGTCAAAGCGTTAAGGTAGAAGTCCAACAGGTGTTGATGACTGCTTAATGATCATGTTAGAAAGAAAGAAAGCTATGCTTATCTACAGAAAGATTGAAAAGATTGAGACTATGATCAGAAGTCCTCTGAAATATTGATTACCACTTTTTTAAGGATAATCACTACCTAAAAGATTGAACAATGTTTGGTGTGAGATCGCTTGGAAGAACAAAAATCTATATCCATCCCTTGAGTATAGAAACTCTTCCTTTATTTTTTGTTCGTCGAAGGAACGACATAGATAGGGAATAAATACGAGTCAAAATAGGAGTTCAAAAGAATCAGACTCAATCTGTTATTGCTGAAGAAATCTTGTGTTTTTATGACGATATGAAAAAAAAAGGAAACAAAATGCATATTGATTCTCAAATGAAGTGCTCATTGCAGAGCTCAGATGAGGATTAAATGAAACTTTTGTCAGCTCTTAATGCTCATTTTCATGACTCATAATGTAAAATTTTCCTTACTCCCTTTCAGTGCTGTCAACTAGAAACTCTTGAACGATTGTTTTCATAATTTTTCGTAATGAAGGTAATTGCATGCTTATGTCGTCTTGAAGCATTCGTGACGAGCAAGTTGGTTGATGTGTTTCGTATTCGATACTCCGAAAAAATTCTACCAAAAAAAAAACCGCTTAAGCTTCAACTTGATAATAGGATTTTTTCGGTGATCTCTGAGGACAAGCCCGAACGAGATCAATAAGCGTTAAAGGAATTCTTATGTCTCGGAAATGAATGAAACTAAGAGAACGAGGCAATTGAATTGGTCAGTATCCTACCTAATTAGCAACTGTGAAAGTATAGTTTTTTAATCTTTTGTAGTCTTCGAACTTCTGATTAAGCTTAAAGAAACTTGCGTAACAACGTGCCAAGTCCTTCAAAATGCTTGAGCATGTCCTTTCTCAAAGCAAAAATCAAGTCAAAATGAGGAAAATCTTTCAGAAACATTCAAAAAAGCAGCAAGTACACCTACTGATAAACTTATATAACACTTTACATGTTGTCTGACAGTCATTTTTCTATTCACTGTATTTGAGTGAATAGATATCTTTGCATTTAAAACGATGAACTGAACGAGCCTTAAGAAATAAATGGTTCTAATAATAATACTTAGTAGAATCAGTACTTCAACTTGCAACACATCCAGGACCTTAATCCTTTGTGCTGCACTAGTAATAAGGTTTTGAATGTATTGCAAGTTTAAGCACATTCAGGACCTTAATCCTCTGTGTTCCACTAGTTTTTAGCGATGTTTTCATTGACTACTACGAATGTCGTATGTTTGTTCTTATCATTCATTTCTTCTGCTTAGTTTTGTATTGTTTGCACGGATGGTTAGCCGATGCTTCATGTATAGCCTCGGTCTCTATAGCCTCAGGTATATCACAAACCTTAAATCTGCATAATGAAACCTTCATAACAAAGCTGCAATAATACAACGCCATCATTATAAGCAGCGAACCATTACAGTATTGCAAGCATTACATAGAACAATAACAGAGGAAGAGGAGAAATTGATTGAATGGTGGGTGATCTTAATATGATGGTCCTTCTTCAACGCTCATGTTTCCTGGTGTTTGCGTGTAATATTTCAGTAGATTTTAGACATTTAGATATTTTAAGTGCGATCAGCGAGTCGAATAAGTTAGATGACAGATGAAATGTTGGCTAGTATTCATTGAAGATATTAGCTGTTATACCTCTCACAAGCACCGTCCTATTATATCTGATTTGAAGCTGATGTGAATTATATAGCCAAGCAGAACCATATACCTTAGTACTGATGATGTACTCGCAGATGGATACTAAGTCCATAGTAAGCGATATGCGTAACTCATAGAACGACCATTTCAGCGGTTGACGATTGAGCCTCAGAGACGAACGAATGGAAATTGTGCTAGGGCACAAAGTAGTAATGAAGACGGAGCGTTCATGGATCCATCCAAGTGTGGTACGATGAAACAAATTTCGATACTTTTTTCAAAAGAATCACCCATTACTTACGGTACCATGAAGTGGGATGGAACGTTATCTATTCTAATTTTGATCATTATAGTAAGAGAGGTGAATAAGCATTCCATAGCCTACGGCATCCGGTTTAATGTTTGATAGTTTTCAATGATGCCATTCATAAATTAGAAATAAAAATGCACTTTAGGCCAACTATTTTACTAGAAATACAATTCATTTTTGTCGCATCATGCTACAAAATAGGTTGAAACTCGTCACAATGGAGTACAAGCCTCATTTACTCTAAGGCAAGCATCTTTCTTTGAATGGCACCAATTGCTGTTAAAATATGTATAATGATCGTAAAGCTAGAAGAAAAATGGTTTCTGAGGTCAAGGACGTTTGAAGGGTGGTCTCAAATTTTGCGAAGAACGGCTGTGACTCCTGAGAGTAATTATTCGATAACCAATGGAAAAAAATTCTTATACAATCAAGATATGATGAATTGCAAGATACTAATAGTACTAAAATTATCTATTATTGTATCCTAACGATGCTGAGTCAATGAAAGAACTCGAAACCTCAAGCGGAACTTGCACCCGCATCTCACAGATAGAAATTGAATCATTTCGAGCCATTTTCAACTCATTATTATGCAATAAATTGCTATAATAAACAACTAAGCTGAATAATACAAAGCAAAAGCTGGATTTCTTCATATTTTTAGACTGCAACGATCATGCATTCAGAGGTAAGCTTGCAATGAGGAAAACTATTATTACTTTTTTTCATTAGATGGACATGTGATGGACGTTTGTACTCTTTCGTCTGACCGGGAATCAGATGAACTGAGAATTCAGAAGGACGGAACTAACATCATCATGTAAACGCTAAAGAGGTTCAAGCTGGATAAATTGTATTGATGCAAGGAAAAAACTCACATCAACCCACTAAGCACGAAATAAATAAAAATAAAAATGCTAATTTAAGCAAATAAACATCGAAAAAAACTTGTAAATGATTTGTAGTGTAACAATTTTTCGTAGACGAGTTAAGAATCACTTTGGGTAAAAGTGACAAGTTTTTCGTGATGATATAATTATGATGAATTTGACCAACTAATCATTACAGTATTGATTTTACCTGAAATTCTAAAGGGCGGAGTTACGGCAGGATGCTGATCGTGGGATAGGTCGATGTATTTAAGCTGATATTAAGTAGTATTGATTTAGCGCTACATCAATGCTACATCTGAAGTCAAACAACGTGATTGCACAGTAGATGTGCATACTATTGACGGTAACGTTCATCTGTCACTATACTTGACTCAAAGTTTAAATGAGTCAAGAAATCTGTGCAGAATTAAAGCATATGAATAAAGAAGATATTAAAGCTGCAATACATTTGAATACTCGATAAGCTGACGAAACACAAATCTGTGATGAATTATCCAATTTGCGTCGAGTGAATAGCAAACGCGTACGACAAATGAGTGAACAGACATACTGAACAAGATGAGAATAAACCTATTCAACAATGACGTCATTATCAACGCTAAAGAATTCATCATTTGTAAATCTGTACGTCATTTTTTTAAAGTTTTTAAATGTATTTTTTATGCGTATATCTTAGATTCCTTACCTTGGTAATGCTGTTTACTACCTCCATGTAGGGAAGACTCACTGAGATAAACTGGAATTGATGGTAAGTTTGTGACTGATCTACCAGAAGAACAAAATTCTTTTAACTTTCACAACAATCTGAACCTCATACCAAGATAATATGAAATGGATCATATGAACGAACGCTGATGTGAGCAAACTTTTCAGTCTTCCAATTGTAAAAGTATCATAGTTGAGTACTTGTTTTCAACATAAAGGACTAGCAATTTGAGTTTGAAAGTGATTCTGAGTATCATACGATACTCAAAAGATTGAAACGTAACACTTATTGAACTTAAGAGATAAACGGAAATGGAGAGGTAGCCAGAGGTAGACAAAGAGGATTTGATGACGTCAACGGACTTAACCTTGCTTATCAGTATTTGTAGAAATGTAAATGAAATCATTTTAGTGATCTTTGACTTATGGCATTCTTCACGGATTGTTTTATTGCACTGTAGAGTTCTTATGCGAATATTCTAACTTAGCGATTCTCTACCGGTATAAATTAGTTGCTTAAGATCTTATGCTATTCCAAAATTTCAGATCACATTGCTTTTCTTTTGAGTTCTAAGCTGTGTAATGTCGTTTTGTAAGGATGAAGATCATCCTTAGGGCAAATCCGTTCAATTAGATGCTAAATAAAATATTAGTGCTTGTTCTCCTCCTGATAATCTCCTGATAATTTTTCGACTTTGATTCGTGACTAGCGTTATCGAGATTTAGCAGAAAAAACCTCTGCATCATAATTGCCAGCTTCAATACTGAGTATTATGAAACGGAATATCTACCTCAGTAGTCGATGCTTGTTGATGTTCTATGTCATCGGATTCAAATTGAGGAATAATAAATGCATAGCAGAGATTTTCACTCAAATTTTTCGTATCATACTTGAAGCTACACCAAACAGAATGAGCGCGCGGGTATCTGTGAACAGCATCTCCTGCTTGTATTTCATTATGCAACTGATCAGAATAGTGTAACCCATCACTGCATTCGGTCATCTCACATATTTTTTTCCCCTTTATCTGGCTATTTATCCAATCTCTTTAGTTGGTGCTACTTCAAAACTTCGAAACTTTTAGACTTAGTTGATTTTCTCAAGCACTAAAGATTAGTTCAAATTCATAGACACGTTAACGTTTACAGTAGAGGTAGTGAGTGAATGAGTTACAAATTATGCATTCTGTATCAAACTTCTCGTGAGTTACTATTCCTACAACTCAAATTTATTCATTAACCGTTACAATGCTCATTTGTTGTTCTATTTAGTTTCAATATTTTATCTTAAGCTTTGATAACTCTATTATGAATATATTAAACTCGTAGTAATGTAAACTGAGATTGCCCGAGAAATCGATTTGCCTTAAGGCTATTACCTTGGCCCTCCTCAGCACATATTTTAACGTTTAAATCTATCCTCCATAAAATTATAATATATCGCATTAAAGGAGATATACAATTGTATTGGCATTTAAGCAAATAATGTTGAACTACAAAATTATTGTAATCTCATCGTAGAAATTGAGGTATTATGTTGTTACTGCACATTAATCAAAGCAATTACCTCATTCAACCTCAATTGCAAAAGTCGATGAGGAATACAATAACTGGTAATTCTATTACATACTCGAAATTTCATTTCTAGTCAGTGACAGCCTGAAAGGATCTGGTTTTTCCAGAAATTCAAAGGGCTGAAAAGCATTTACAGATGAGATATGGGATTATAAAAATAGCATAACACCGCTATCAGTGATAAGATATGACAGAAGACAGCTTGTGGATTTTCGGAAAAACTGGTGAGGGAAGAGTTACATCGATGTGGATGCATTATTATTCCTTAAATGAAACAAATGCATATTTGCTGTGCTTAACATATTAGTTGAGTCAATAGAAATGCTGTATGGGACATCATGTGACAAACATTCTCTTTGAATATTAAAAATTTTCGAAAAAAAAAAGCATGTGATTGAGGAAGGGCAGGATAAGAAAAAACGAGGAAGCACCCAAAATTGATAGTCATTTTTTTTTTGGACAAGGATTTGATCTTCTATATTGTAATTTTAGATAAATTTCGTGCACTCGTCATTAGTCATTACCTCTCTCATCATCATCAGCAGCATGGAAAAGCTTCTTGTTGTTTCGGTGCTGTTGATTTGTTAACAATAGCCTTTTGTATACAGGAGAAACAAACAGACGAAGACATGTGCTTTACAAAATCAAACTATAAAAGTATTCATGAAATGAATGAGATGAAAGAGCTGAGGAAAATGAGGAAAAAAGAAAGAGATAAAGTAAGAGTCCAGCTCGTCCATCACATTTCAAGTGGAGGTGTGACAGTTATGATGCGGATGATTGGCAAGTCGATTACTTTCATTTTGTCACGAAACCGCAACCGAGGATCAAACAATACGATTCCATCTGGATAACACCGAGTAAATAAATAACTCAGCTTGAATATTAATGGAGGCAAAACATGATTTATGCTCGAAGCAAATTCATTTCAGTGCTCTAATTTTTACTATATTGAAAACATTTCATTAAGCTTTTCACATGTATTTCATCAAATGTAGGGAACATAACATAATGAATACTCAGCAATTTTCAATGACACAAATGAAATGCTTTATATTGTTGACAGTTAAGAACAAACAATAAATAAGCAGGTAATGAAAACAAGAAGCTTCATCTTGCTCTTACTATTCTAAGTTGACGGATGTTTCTTCGTCATCACGTTCTACAACTTCTACAGTTGAAAATGTCATCGTCACACGTAAGAATAGTCTACTCACGTCGACCTATAGAAGGTCAAGAGTTATTCAATGAGTCACACTGTTTATAACTCACTTTTAAAATCGTTATTATTGTAAAACGTCATAAGAAATTCATTTACAAAGATCGTGGGCACAAACATACATATTAAGCCGGGTTCTAGTCTTGGATCTGTTACGAAAATAGCTCACTAGGGAATTGATCAACGTACACATTAGAATTATACAAATAAATAAACTGATTGATAAACAAAAAAGTAGCTAATAATGGTTCTTAATCGAAGTATGAGGAGTTCTAATTCGTTTCATCATAGAATTTTTTCTTGAGGAATGAACGTGTGAGTTTGGAGGTAATATTTCTGTTTTTCATATTATTTACTCATAACGCATTTTATGTTGATAGCTTTTCCACTACGGCACAACATTCTCATCGTTATAATCATCGATTACGAGAAATTTCATCTAATATGTTGAGTATCTTTCTTCAATAGAAGACGTTAAATCGACCAGTGAAACCAAACACACGTTCTTTCTTCTGAATGGTGTCTTCGTCAGGACTTTAGGTAACAAGCAGTGCTTGCAGAAAAGCTCGAGTAATTCTAGCATTTCAAGAACATCGAACACAAGCTATTCTTCTTTAGAACATTAGCGAGATGGTTAACATGTTTATTCCTTGTGTTGTCAAGTGGTCTCAAGTTGGTTGAGTCATAAGTGCCTTGCTTACTGTATCCAGAGAGCTGGAAGCTCACATGCCGTCTTAACCCAATTTTATTTGATTCGTTGCGGATATAAGTTCCATGCACTTGAATCCGAGCGAAGCTCGACATCATGAAACATTTTTGTAAAACACCGCTGCTTTTCGAGTACATTTCCCTCAACTTGTTCTGTTTCTTACAGCATTTATATCAGAAATGTAACAATCACTTCTATCGATCTTTCTGATCTAAAGACTCAAGTCATTCTATAAACCAG
>KN716514.1:66712-76779 GCA_000816705.1 Dictyocaulus viviparus
ACCAAGCACACGTTTTTCTTCTGAATGGTGTTTTCGTCAGGAGTTTGGGTAACAAGCAGTACTTGCAGTAAAGCTTAAGTAATTCTAGCATTTCAAGAACATCGAACACAAGCTATTCTTCTTTAGAACATTAGCGAGATGGTTAACATGTTTATTCCTTGTGTTGTCAAGTGGTCTCAAGTTGGTTGAGTCATAAGTGTCTTGCTTACTGTATCCAGAGAGCTGGAAACTCACATGCCGTCTTAACCCAATTTTATTTGATTCGTTGCGGATATAAGTTCCATGCACTTGAATCCGAGCGAAGCTCGACATCATGAAACATTTTTGTAAAACACCGCTGCTTTTCGAGTACATTTCCCTCAACTTGTTCTGTTTCTTACAGCATTTATATCAGAAATGTAACAATCACTTCTATCGATCTTTCTGATCTAAAGACTCAAGTCATTCTATAAACCAGGCTCATATTCAACCACCTACATGATGTCGCGTTGAACGTCAATGCGTAGAGGTATCGTGATGATCTTAGAAGAGGTTATTAGTGCGTTGATAAGTCAAATCACTCGCATGTTACGTAGTGTTTTACTTCATAAAGTGTCTGACATTGACTTCATCTAACTAATCTACTGATATTTTAACCGCATATCAAAAACCAAGGTTGGGATTCATCCAGTATAGTGATTATGATCTACGCAACGATTTCTACTTATCATACTGGAAAGGCACCTTCATATAACTACAACTCCCTCATATATTCAAAAATAACTTATGTTGGAGTAACTGACGTCTGCTACTCTGTATGGAAGCACAATTTAAAGTCTGCATACATATACGATCTCTGATCTCTGCTGCCAGAATATGCTTTGCTTTGATATTTCTTGTTAAAAGTTCAATACTAACTCTACCGGAGTCCATTCCGTTTCTATGAAAAAATCCTCGACAAGTGAGCACATGTTTATTTGGTGCATGTTCGGCTCACTATTTTTATCGCTTAATGGTATACGCACTGAAGTGACAAATTAGCTAGCTTTCTGGTAGACTTTATGCTAATCACCACATTTGTTTACACTTTGTTTATTATCAATGCTTAACGTTGAAGAAATGCAACATCCGGCGTTTATCACCCATCTCATTTCCATATAAAACAGTTCATTACCAACAATTAATCATTTCAATAATTTTATGACGTGACAGCTCGTGAAATCGATGGTTGAAGAGTACACGAGTACGGCTACATTAGGACGGACTAGGTTCTGCCTCCAAGTAGGCTGAGACAACCCGTATCTTTTTTGTTTAATTATAAACCGTCTTTTTCTTTTTGAAATTGATTGAATCCGCTCTCTAGAAAAAAAGAGATTTTCATGGGGGATGGAATTTAAAAAATGTTTATACAAAAAAATTGGTCGAACGTGGCGCTGTAACGGAGGTACTACACAAATAAACAAATTCGAATCACGTTGGCCGCTGTACCTAAGCCTATCAAACCTATAATTAAACCGGGGTTAACGAATTGGTGCCAAAGAGATCTGGTGGAGATTAGCAGCACTGCCTGGTGGAGAAAGGCCAACTCAGTATCTGTATAGATCAGGTTCTCTCCCAATCATCTTCACGATACCACCTTGAACACGAATGAGTAGGTACATCCCAGAGAGATTGGCAGTAACCGAAGCTTATCAAGAATAATAATAAGATATGATAAGATAATTGTTGGCGTTTATCAATCCCTTGTGGCGATGCCGAGCGTCGTAGAGCTTCTGCTATCGTAATCATGATCGAACTACCTCTTCGGGCTATCTAATCAATGTGTTAGGGAGTCCCCGCCCCTTTTAAACAAGCAAATACGATATGATCACTAGGACTGATCCCTCACATATGGTAATAGAGAAACTCAGGCAATTATCATTTCCGTAGTTTATTATTTCCATACTATAGATGATTTCCAGTAGACAAGGATAATTTAATAGTGCTTTTATGTTGCTTCATTCTGAAATCTTTATTTCTAACTATTTTGTAAATATAAAACGTCACATAACGTATGGAGTACCATAATATGTACAAGCATAGTAATGTATGAATGGTATTAGACGTACGACGTATTCATCAGGAATTCCCTCAAAACATAATATCGATTTCTGTATTCATATAAGGCGTACTTGCCGATCGATGACTTTCTAGGAACTATGAGGTTGTGTGACGTCACGCATTTCATCACATAATGATGAGTGATCAATTCGTTTAGAATTTTTCTCATGCTAAGCCTATGCTTCAATAAATGTCTTAGATTCTAAGCTAAAATGCAAATGCTTATGTTGATGATAAAACAAAACACTTAGATCTGAATCAAAGCATTATCGTTGACGTCCTTATCAGTTTGTCCGTCCTTATCCTTTAGTGAAAATTGCCTGCGAATTGATGATCGAATGTTTCGCTTTGAACGTCGAATGGATCTGAATATTTTCATTTAAACAAGAAAATATTATACTGAATGGAAAAGCAGACATATTATAAAATTATATGAAATGAATCAAGGATAGTAATTCATGCGTGCTTCAACAGTTCTGAATGATTTCTGACGTTCCACATCGTCTGCTCAACGACTGAATAACGGAAGAAGCTTAGAAAATCCGAGTTTTATCTCTTCAGTTCCATTCATCATAGATTCTTCTTCATTTGTCAAATTTTGAATTTTGGAAATTCGCCACGGATCAACTAACAAGAAAAAATTAGCTTTAACTCTAATCACTCCTTGTACCAAATACCGTTCATTCGATAGATAGCAATATATCTTTGCCACCGAACTTTCCTATCTCAACCACATCATGTTCTTGCCTGAGGCCCGATACGGATTGGATGTAACCGATGAATTAAATTGGTGCAGGCTCCTCTTCTTCAATCACAATCCTTCGCATAGTAAGGATTGCACAAGCATGTGAAAACACGCCCATCAGAAACAAATAAGCAATATGAAACATAGCAAGACATAACAGGTCTCGTTGATTGATGACACCGAGCATGAACGGCTCATTCGCTAATCCAAATTTTCGAGCCGCATCAAATTCTTTTTCTGTTTCTTCTTCATCCATTTTTATTTATTAGCTCTATATTATCATGGAATGCATTGGAATACTGTATTTCTATAGTGTAATGGTTTTCTATAGTTCTTCTCTATTTCTATGGCCTCTCTGTTACATTTATTGTTGATCGCACATTGTTCATTTATTGCTCATTGTTTGTTTGTTTCCTCATTTGTTTATTGCTTGTTAAAAAGGTTGCAACCTAGTCGGCAACTACAATCACTACTGCAACAACACTCAACACGCACCTCTCACCCTTAGAACTATCAAAGATTGTTAATATTACATTTAGTTTTCATCTTTAACTATTTATTTGATAATTTTCGGCTTAAGCATACTGAAATATACTGTTGAAAATAAAATAAGCTTGTTTAGAGCTACTACAATTATCATCCAGACACCATTAGGATTATTGGCTTAAGTTGCCCATATTTTGTGAATTTCAAAAGATTTCGAAATAAAAACTTTGTAGCAGCTTACTTCCTCGCATAAATTGCTTGTCGCATAATTCCGGTACGATTGGCTTCAAGTTGAGCTTCATGAGCACACTGTTCGAAATATTCTACAATGAATGCAAATCATATAAACAAATGAGACAGACTGAACTCATTGCTCCGTTGCACTCATATCTTTACAAATGTGTACAACAATTGCTGTTGAGCCTAAATCATTGCTGTAAGACTTTCACTTTTCTTACAAGCTCACTTTCATAGAGCAGTACTCCGAGTAAGACTATAGAAATTAGCCATGGAACTTGAAAGAGCAAAAAGAAATAACATCCAAGCACTCGGCAAACCTCTTAGTTTGTGTACGTCTGGCATGATATGCTCTTGTAGTTCAGTCATTTGAGCACCGGTCATCTTCAGTGCCATTTCAAGATGCTCTAAAGCTTTTTCCGCAGCCTGAATCAAAATCATTTATGGCGGGAATTTTTTTTTTCTTACGGTTCTGCAGTCGATTTGAGGGACGTTGCTTACATTCATATCCTGCAAAATTAACGAGCATTGTTACGTCTCACTGTTTTCCGGATGTCCAACAACATCAACGAATTAAGATCAAATGATTGCTCTTTTCCAGATACGTAAGTGCTTTTAAAGATGATTGACTGTGTAGAAAGCATGCTCAGTGTGCATATGTGCACAAAAGGTATAGCGCCATTTATCAGTATAAGTTGTTACTTGTATTTGTATTTATTTATTTCAATGCTCGATAGATAATATTTCCTTAGATTAGATAATATTATCAATCTTTACCATATATATATACAATATGTAACCAATGTCTGAGAAAATTTTCCGAAATTGAGTACTAAGAAAGTTTTGCAAGTGAAGTACCGTCTGTCGATTCCTTCTTGATGCTTTAAATCATGCCCTCGCAGTACTTCTGGTGCCTTATTTCTGGTGGATGTGAGAAAGAATTCCAGACAATTTAAGATTTCTTTATAACTTCTACATGCTAGAAGCACATGTCTATTGAACATCTTATGGATCACTAATTATTCCTGCTTGCATCCTCTTAACTCCTCTTTGTGGCATTGAGGTATTCTTAGTAACTACTCTATACACATCCTCATTGCTTATTGCCTATTGAGGTATTCTTAGTACATATCTATTCTTAAAATAAAGATCAACTAAAAGTGAACTCGTCAAGAACTATTCACCGTATCGATGAAATTATCTTACAAAGACGAATTATCTCTAATGCTGAACAGTGCTGTAGAGTAGAGCGTTTGGCGGTGTGACAACCTATGGGATACGACCATATCAGGGTTCAATGATATTCAAATAAAATCGGACCTCATTAAGACGCTTACAAAACAAGATGCATGGTGTTTCCTACTCCGTCCATACAAAGTTGGAACCTCATTAATTATGTACAGTCTATTATTACTCACTTGTAATTGTTTTTCAGCTCCAATGCGAGCTATAACTTGCTCGCGAAGTTCCGACTCAGTGAGCTCTTTTTGCTCGTTGATGTTCTTAAAAATCTACGTTAGCTTTTTTTCTAATACAAACATTAATATATATTATTAGAACACATATGAAGTTATGAGGAATACAAACCTTAAGACTTTGGAGGAGCTCTTTGGTTTGATTCGTATAGTATTGTCGTTCCTTTTCGAGGTCCATTGTTTTATTCTCATTCAAATGTAACCTTAACAAACATTTAAGCACAGGAATATGAAAATATGTTTTGGAATGAGTGTAGTCTAATGGCATTCACTTGAGGTTTTCTCTCTAGTCCAAATATATTGCCCATGCTTCGTTCTAAGCTTAATGTCTACTTACAGCATTTCAATTTTTTCCTTCTCCACTTGTATGCAGTTCGTCTTCGTTTCAATTTCAGCAAGTCGATTCTTAAGCTGGCAAGTAGTTGTCGACAGATTCTGATTTTCCAGTAAGAATTGTTCGCGTTCGCGTAGAATATTGTGCAGTTGCTCTTCAGTCTTCTCCTTCTCAATATTTAACGACTGCAATTTACAACATCACAAAAATAAATACAATACAATATAGAATTAATCAATCTTGTTAGTGTCTGAATTCTAATGTAAGCAAGAAGTATTAGTATCTTTTGTGCTTCTTCCACTCAAAAGTAATTTCTTTAAGAAGAGCTCCTACGGTCTACAATACAGTAGATATCTGATAACGGCGATTATCTGATTACCGTAATCAACAGCTTTTCATTATTAAGAAAAGTAATAGTGATAGTTCGGCTGCTGCTTTCACTATTCGTTCAAGTGAAACATTCAAGCTTACAACTAACATTCATTAATGCTTAATGATTACTTCCAATAGAATGACATCATTCTATTCTTTGTTTAATATGATGATGTTATTCTTCTTGAGGATGTTTGATAGATATTTTCTTGAGTAAAAAAAGGATAGCTACTTAATTATGAACGTATCCAATAGAAAAATTTTACTAATAATCACTTGAAGCTACAAATTAACCTCCATGTTTGCCTGAAGGTGTTCGTTTTTTGAGTTGAGAGATATTTTTTCTTGTTCCAACGTTATTTTGGTTTCGTTCATGACTTTGAGTTCGCTGAAATGAAAATCGAAAAGCTTCATTCCACTTACATTTCCAAATTGTAGATATGAACAAATTCTCTGAATTCTGATATCTTTCGAAAGCATAGTTGTAGTACTTCTAAGACTGCTCACTTTTTGACATTTTGCAAATCATCCTTGAGTTTCTTCGTCGTTCGAATGAGTTTCTCTCGTTCATTTTCGAGTTCTGTCTTCATTTTGGCTAACTCCTGGAGGATACAACAAGCTAGTTTCAATACTTGAAAGATATGCTAATGAAATTAATAAGATTTATCATATCATACGAGAATATTATCAGGTAAAGAAAATGGAATAATCATCATTTGAGGTGTCAAGTACTTGGCTTATCACTAGAGAGAAAATAGATCAATCCAGAAAAGAATTCACTGAAAGAAGCCGTTCTCGCTTCTTTTTGAATCAGCTTCACGCCGTTCTAATATTACAGTTTGTAATAACATTGATGTACTTATAATTTATAATCGTGGAAAGAATTAGCTAAAAAACAACAAGCTCACGGCTGCACGGTCGTGTTCTTCCTTTCGAGCTTTTGCCTCTTGTTCAAGCTTTTCTTCATACGTTTTCTTTTCTTCGCATAACATTACGCCACGACTCTCCAGCTCTCGAATCATTGTCTCACCGACCAAAGTATTTTTGAAAGATCTAAAAAGATGAGTGCGGTGAGTGATATTGAGTATGTAATACTTATATTTTAATACTGAATCGATTTCTCTCAGTCACTTTTAAATTTGTATCGGAAAGATTTCGCTTTCCATTTCTTTACGATTAGCATACAGATTAATTTCTTAATAGTAGAGCTTTAGTGTTATCAGTAGACAAAGCTTTTCTGAGAGATTTATTCTGAACAGATAAGAATGTTTGCTCTGAGAAACATATGTAGTATTCATACAAAAAATTGTTCGAAATAGTTATAAAAACGATCTTCTATCGGATTCTTTCTATCTTCAATTCACTAACATCCTCTCCTAACAAAGTTTCTGGCATGTCTGATATAATCACTACCGCCCGATCTCTCTCTTCTTCCCTCTCTCTTGATTATATTTTCTCCTCATGAGTTAGAGATTATATCACGATGAAGATACTTCATTACAGGTCGGCTGCACCCATATTATCGCAACATTCCTCATGCGTCCTTCTTTAAAGCTACCTTAATAATCTGACATACTTAAAAGACGCATAGCAAACACTATAATGAGATATGTACTCTGTTGGTGCATAGCTTAATCCGTTATTTTTCAATATTCAACCAATAAGGTTACTCCATATCTGGTTGGACTGGTTGAATGAAGTAGTGATGCAGAAGGTAACTAATAATTCGTCATCTATAAAGCGTTATATATAAGTAAAACATTTGAAGCATACATTTTTGTGGCGTTTCGTAGCGCTTTTAGCCATTCCTCTTGAGTTTTAAAGTCTTGAGCAGCTACAATGATAGCGGATGGAAATTGAGGATGGGCGATTAGAAGACAGTGCTTCTTGCCAACGTCTCCACCACATACGATTGAACAGCCGATCAATGGAATAATGCCCTGAATAAGAATGTTACATTAGTAAATTCGCTCATTTCATATGCAAAATTGCAGATGCTAAGGCATGTGGAGAAATTTATGAAAGGATTTTCACTATTTTGGGATTTGTCGCATAGCGCAGTGCTAGGAAGGCTATAGTGACAGGTGGGATTGAAACCTTATGCGCGGTTTGAGAGCGGTTCCAAGCTAACCAAACCTCCCATCATTTAGGGGTCAATAAATTAGTGCAAGTTATCTGGAAGCGTATGCGGCACTGACTTGGCAGCTGACTGGTCCTTTTAAGTTATTATATTATTTCACTCGCATAAAAACACCTCTACCACAACATCAAGACGAATGTGTGGTGCATCTCTACAACAAGACAGACTACGCCAATGCTTGTGCTTATCCTAAGATTTGTAAATGGATCAATGAAAGATGACAGCTAGGTGAAAACATTGACCTCATATCCTCAAACTGAAAAGAAAAAACACCAAAAATATATAAGATGGCGAAACGTTTCGTACTAAATGATGGTTTTCAAACAAAACTACTGTATGGAAGCGATATGAAAAGTTGTCGGAGTCGAAATTAAGCATTTAACAAATTTCATCGTAAAAACTTAAATACTTCTCGAAAGACTCATGAAGATTTTTGTACACTTTTCAAACGGAATGGTGTATTTGAGGTTGTTTAGCGAAAGAACGTTCTCGAAGTCATAACGATCAGATAGCATCGGAGTGGAACATGGACGGGGCATAGAAACATTAAGATCACCCTGAGAGAATGAGGTAAAGTGGAGGCATTGAATTGAAAAACTCATCGTGTAGATCATACACATTTTTCCAACTTCAACATAGCATTATGGTGATAGCAACCTTTGGATGTAAGCCAATCTTTTTCGTTTTTTGAAATTTCTTCTTAAAACTTGTAGAGTAGTAGATGAGAAAGCACTCTTTGAGGATGAAGAACCTAAAAAGGATTTCTCCACACAGTTCGTCGTCATAATTTCACCACGAACCATCAATAAATTTAAATTAACAAAAACCTTTTTGACCATTTTGCCGGCCTGTTCCTCTTTTTATATTTTTTCATAAGATTTCCATAGCATTGCACTCCTAATATGGGGCCCATTTCCTCAACATTCATTTCCTCAGGTGTCATATCATAGTGATTGTCTTTTTTCTTTCCAAGATTTGAAAACTGAAACGTTTAGCAAAATTGTCGATAGAGTGAAACCTTGATAAGCAAACATTTGTCAAACCTCAGTGATAGAAATGATTCTTACAACTCAGTACTTTTGATGATTCAATTCAAATCGATTTCATATGGAATTTTATGCTTTGAAAATACAGTAACTAGTGCTAATTTCTTCACATTTGCTTACTTTTGCAATTCGTCACTTCTACGTGACTGAGGAAGATGTTATTCAAATTGATCATTTACATAACTCGAAATGTAGGAACCTGAAACGATAAGCTTCTCAGAATGCCTTTCTTCTCCTTCGGTTCCTTAGGCAACGCTACCGTAGGCACTTGACGCTTATTCTCGCCGTTGTTTGAAGGCGGTTTCGTTGACATCTTAAAAATTTTCAATTTTTTCACCGCTCATATTGAAGCGAGTCGTCAACGAATTCTCTTTAAGATGTGTCTCTTTTTGAAAGCTACAATATATTCTATCTGAAATGAGGAAGAATATCACTATCAATTTTCAAAACATATTGGAAATAAAGCTTAATGGATTTCGTTCCAAGCAGCTTAATGATAACAACAGTTAATCATTAGGGAAGTTGAATTGTGTTCAATGCTACTTTGTTTTTCACTTCTATAATATTCTTCCATATTGATTCATATGCAAATGAGCAACGCAATCAATATGAGGTCGTTTACTACCTTGGAAATTAATTAAGCACATATTAATTCTCAAGTTTCCTTATCAACAACGGCTGGATTTTTCTAACTGAAAAGCATCAAGTGTCCAGCCGGTATTCATATGAAAGGAATAGATAATATTTCGAACAAAAAACGAAAAGCTCCAAATAGAAATAATTTTTGTGATGTAAATGAAAAATTTTCTAACCTATTATAAAATGCGTCACTGATAAGAAATATCGTTCTTTGAAGCCGGATTGATCGAAGAGTTTCAAGTAGTAGATGAACATAAAAATGAACGATTATTGAAAGGATGAAGTACAATGAAAAATTATTCGCGTTTTCCTCTAGAAATTCGGAAACTCAACGTATGGAGGGAAAAATTGGTAATGACAGCTTGAAACTTTTAATGGAAGAAGTTATTATGTCATTACCTGAAGCTTTAAATGAAAAATTGTTTACAAATTAGTGAAGAAATTGTTGATTTGACAACAAACAACAACAACAACAACAACAACAACAACAAAACCGTTTGATAATAAAGCACTA
>KN716514.1:97812-113492 GCA_000816705.1 Dictyocaulus viviparus
CTTATACATAATAAGTTGTATAATACTATTTTATGTATCAAAATATTAGCTCTCGCTTTAGGGCTGAAAAAAAACTAATGGTTAAAAAACAAATGAAAGCTGGCTTGATGCTTTTCGTTATGGTATCTTTCAATAGTGAACTATATCAATTATGACGAAAGAATTTTAGGAACGTTTTAAATAGATTGTTTACTATGTTTACCGATGTTTTATGGATTATACAACTCACTAAAGCTCACCATTCGCGTTTTAGTTTCTGAAAAGCTCATTTTGTCTGAACATAAAGCGCAAGTAAACGAGGTATTGTAGTGTTGTTGTATTTTTAGCTGAGTGTTGCAAGAGTGATTCCGTAAGATTGACTACCTCACTACATTGAAATAGACGATGAGATCGTATATTTTGCCTCCAAGTGATGGTATCATTGATAACGTTATCTAAAATGTACAAACCACTATTAAAAGCAACTTGTAGACGAACTGGATGCCCTTGAGTTTGTAAAGCTGAGTGCCTACTGTTTGCGATTCTCGATGAAACGAAACAGTGTTTTCAAATTGATTTAGTCATATACGCTAAGAGATATATTAATACTGTGAGTGAACACTGTGAGTTTAGAGTTCTTTAGCTTGCAGTGATTGCCAATCATACATCTAAGTCAGACTTATTTCACTCAGTCATCTATTTCCTCGTACCTCTAACCTCTAATAGTCTAGTCGAAAGAAGACACTACTGTAACAAGCTACGTTTTCATTGATAATGATATTGTTCGTGCTTGTTATGTTGTTCAGTATATGCTTAAAAATTACTAAAACAACTCGTAAAACTTTTAAAATATTAAAAAAAATACTTTTATAAAGATTCGAACCTCGAAATTTCGTTTAACACTACGGCGTGTCCTTTTAAGAGGCGAAAACGAGAAACATTCAATAAAGCGATTCGACAAAAAAGCACAATTGAATGTATTGATCGAAATCGAAATACATAAACAAATAAGGGATGAGACATATTCTGATAATAATCGATTACCATTTTTCACTGTTTGCACTTTTGTGACAGCTCTATTCCACTACCTCGTTGAGCGCTACGACGCAGAAAAAAAGTTCTTCTTCAACATACTTTTTCAACTGAAAATTTCAATCAGTAACTCTGTGAGCGATTCCGTTCCTCTTCATGATACGACTACTGTAGTAGACAAATTCGTTAACAACAAAATGTTTCAGTTTTTTTTTCCTGAATCGGAACAAAAGTAAATAGGTGGCTTGACAGCTACAGTATGTTTGACAGTATCTGTACGATGAAACAGCATATCTCTTAGGGATACTGTAACGATGAAGAAATGTCAGCATTGTGATTTCTCTGCTAACGGCTATGAGACATTCATTAGTTACGGTAAATTTGCGAGAAATATGAGTATCGGCATGGAAGAAGACTGCAATCAAAACTATTCCGGAACCTAGAATACTTCTAGTCACTTCGGTGATTACCAGAGTCGACTACACGACGAATCATTCACACTACGAGTTTGATGAGGTTACATATTCAAACGTTACACCTCTTTTCATAAATTTCCATTCCACTTTCACTTTTAGTCGTCATTTTGCTTCATTCAATTTCTTCCATTCATCCATTTCTGATTTGTTTAGCTAAAGTTTTTTGCACTTGTATTTACATTTACACGTTGACATTTTTTGTTCATATGCAAATATTTTGCACCATGAAAACTAGACGACTTTCTCGTAACGCCAATTCAAAAACAGAGGAGAAAAAAGGAGGAAATCTTACGTCCTTGTTGTCACCTTTTTCAAATTGATTCGTTTTCGGTGATTTAAACATACTGTGGGAAAAGAAACTAATTGATGATTGATTGGTGGGTGACGTCAGTATGATTTCACTTTGAGTTCAATAACAAAATCATTGATCGAAGTAGGAAAAGTTTTTCTATTATGTCATTAGTCTACAAATTAAATAGAAAAGACGATCGTCTCGTATTCTTATGCAGATAACCTGTCCCCGTATATAACGTTAATGTTCTGACTTTACCTATCAGACCATTGTCTCATCGTTATCCGTATAAGAAGTTGCCTCCATTAAACAACAGAACAACAACCTCATTTTTTCTCCCTCAAAAATGTGACTATTTGGGGTAAGGTGTTTTTGATTGGGTACCTGAGATTTGGATGGAGAGTTTTTTTTTTCAAAAGATTACGATGATACTTGATTGAAGGGATCGAGTGTAATTGAGACAGACTTTTTAGACTCAGAAGAAGGCCAATCCGCTAAAACGTTAGCCTGTGCTTGTCTTGTATTTTGTGCTCAATAAAACACTATATACCAACCTCTAGTACTGTTTGATAATATCATAATCAATAGATTTAACTAACAAATGCCGATCTTGCCGATCTTTATATCCCTAGTGATGTTGGTCACCAAACAATTGTTTCTTTAGGGTATTAAGTCCCTCATTTCAAAAATAGTTGTTTATGTGATGAGTTCATCGTTAACTGGATATTGCTTACAGTTTCTTCCTTAGTATTTTTTGAATCTCTGCTATCTTACTAGAAAGTCCGATGACTCTGACACCGATTTACCGAGTGCTGTTCGAGGAAAAAGCTTAACTGTGTGTAACCTTGCACTACCGCTAAGTACATCAAAACAATTACAGTGAATTCAGAAGTATTAAATCATCAACGTGAGAAGCTAACATGAGTGTTGCTCAATATTGCTCATAATCATAACATCACTAGAAATCAATGGATTTATCATATCAATGGAGTAATTGAGTTCATGAATGACGTAAACTTCCCATTAGACTCCTAAACACGATTATTTATGGATTCCATGTGAATCCATAGAAGATATTTTCGAATCAGAAAACTTCTAGCAGCTAAGTCAGCTTCATCTGGATCTGAAAAGCTATGGAGCAATCCATAGAGAAACCACTGATTTCTTTTTTTTTCGAATCAATCAAAGTATATAGGTGCCGTTTAATACATAATATTCTTACTAAGGAATCGTTGTGTTTTTCTTATGACGTAATGATAGATACTATTGAATACATTTAAAATGATACGTTATTTTCGTGTGAGGAAAATGTCATACATAAATGGAGGGATTGCGAGTTCTCATATAACAAAGTATATTATTATTCTCATACAAATGACGTTTCCTGAAATGAGTTAGCATTCGACGTGAGTGATGAGTGCTAGATGAAAACGTAAAGCTGTCATTGTATATGAATTGCTTCCGAGTATTCTAACAATAACTTATCTTTATTGTTTACTACTTCATTGACTGGAGGGAAACAAAAAAAACGAATTCGTCAAGGACAACCACCTGTGTTTCTGGATTTCGTACACAGTGCGAAAGTAATTGTAATGAAACTACGCCTCATTTTCTTTCTCAGTAGAAGATATCGTTCTTAATAAATTACCGAACGATTCACTCACGTATCCATTTTTTAGTATATTCCGTTTGAATCACTTCATCATCGCTCATTCTTAATCGTTCCGAAAAATTCACTGTGTTTAAACGATATTTTTTTAAACAGAACAGTTAATATGAAAACTAACTGAGGATTGAAAACTGAGGAAGAAGAACGTTTCATGAAAGCACTCTGACAGCACTTTTGTTTACTACTCTCATAACAATTTGTTTTTTTTTCTAGACGATAAACAGACAGCAATAAACAATTCAAACATTAGCAATGTTGTAAAAATAAAAGAAAACCAATTGCTCTAAAAAAAAAGTACTCCAAAGTGCTGCATTCTTCTGTGCGGAATGAGTAATACGTATTCAAAACCAAGTCGAACTTCTTTTAACTCAATTTTTGATCCTCTTTAGCTTTGTCTCGATGAGTGACTAGAAAACGAGTGTTCATCTACTTCTTAATCTAATTATACTCCAAATCAATTTTTAATTCTCTAGCTATCAGTATATAATGTAACGGTAACGACAATAAGTTTTATAACTCAATAAAATGAGTCAAAAACGGAGTCATCCTTTTTTAACGTTAAACTCAAAAGAATGTTTGTTAGTTGCGTTAGCATTTACACAGAAATGACGATTTTTCGAAAAAAAAATAGTACTTCTGATGAGTTTCTTTCCTCATATGAGCGTATTTCATTCCTCTTTCCTCTCTTCATTCACTCTCATACACTAACAGTAGGTAATAGTCTTGTGTTTTCTTATATTATTCTGTATTGTTTTGTTTTATGGTGTAGAGCGAACTCGTTCGAACAACTATTGTTCGTGAAAATTTTCAATGTTTAAGAAAAATCCGTTACATGATGTCATCTGTTAATTTGTATAGATTATTTTTTAATGCTAGACGAAAAATACGCTAGAATAAGTAATGAGATCGCGAGAAAAGAACTGATCTGATCTGATCTGACCTGATCTGATATGGAATTCATGTTGTCGTATCGTTTCAATAGTTCGAAAGGAATCAATTAGTTCAAACCATTGCTTGAAACAGATGGAAAACGTCTTGCATCGACCTTCATCAGAACCGTTCCACACAGTGAATCATCATTCAGTTAGTTTACAGTACATTAATGTTACTGGCAGATGTAAAGAAGATGTGATGAATGAGGAAAACGAACGGATTCAACATTTCATTACAGTAATTTTGTTAGGGTTTCGTGATTTAAAAGTGTTCTAGTCAACGAGAGATAAAAAAACAAACAAACAAACAAACAAGTTGACAATTTTCGTAATATTTTTAACGCGTTTAGAAGTATAGTATGAATTTTTATTGTTTTTTTCCGTATCACAATACATTTCGGTCATACATTTGAAAAACCTGTTATTCTGATATGACAACATCCTTTCCGACAGATGATCATAGAATCTTAACGAAAATTATTTTTAACTCAATAATGAGTTACATCACAAACTCAACTCAACGTCATATTGTTATCGTTTTTTGAAATAATATCTTATGTAATTCTCTTGTTTTTCTTCCAAATTATACCCATATACCCAAACTAGAAGGCCTACCGAAAAGTACTGTACGTTTTTTGAATGATACTGAATACAAACAGTTTTGTTACCTTGAACTTCATCGAACAATACGATTGTCGTGACTATTAATGACATCTGATGAGATAGTGGATAAAACAGTTCACTCCCTCCAAATTTTTCTTGATTTCTTGATGCTCTGCAATGTTCGATAGAAATTTCTCTATTCATCTCATGAATGAAATTGTCTTCAAGAAATTTATCTCCTTCTATCGCTTCCTTCGTAAAATACCACTCATGGATTACGTTTTGCCGTATTTCAGTCTCAGATGGCTACCGTGGTAGCGGTCGGTGAAGCCAAAAATCATGAGGCATTCATGGAAGTAAGCTGAAATCAAGTAATTTTCCTTTACAATGTATTTCGTTACTTTATTGAATGTGCTTCGAGTCATTCCAGCTTTCAACTCTCTGTATTTTTTTTTTTCTTGTACCATCAAACTTACGATATTGAAAGGCTGCGGCAACTTCAAATGCAATTTTAACTGTAACATTTTCTTACATTATTGATTGAACTTCACACAAGATTTATTTCTGGAATTCATCTGTGTTGTTATTTGAGAACGTAACGCTGAAGAGAAAATAGGTGAAATCTGAGGCGTGACAAGAAACCTCATCTCTCAGGTTTTCAACCAGTTCTGCCTCGAATTGTGTACTGTCGAGTTCACCGTTCTGCACACTCTGCTTAGTGGATTATTTAAAAACGTAGGATCGTAGGATATCAATATCATATCATTAGTTTATCATAATTGATAGATAACAATGTAATTATTATAGGGTGAATATGTTTTTGAGGTCGTTGTGAATTATTGAGGCGTTTCTGACTCACATCTTGAGGCTAATCGATGCTTTTTCATACAGTTTTAATATTTTTTTCTAAAACAAAACAATATCATATGAAAACTGTCTAAGTAAACTTGAGCACATCATTTGAATTGTCAACTACTTGAGCTATAAGCAGATATCGCAAAACCTTCCAAGGAAACGTAGGGAAGGAAATGTAGGAAATCAATATGGATGTGTATGGCGATGTTTAGTGATCTCCTCCCTCATTATCGTATGAAACGAAGCTTTTAACTATGGTAATTTTCTATACTTAACAAAAGTAGAAGAGGACATATGAGTCATACTATCCATATAACTCCTCCTCTGCCTTGAAATTTAATAGAAATGAAAACAATGACTCTGCTTTAAAGCTTAACGAGGATTTTGGTTTTTTGGAAGAAAATTTTGAACCTTATATCGTCACTTATATTCTAATTACGAGTAAATGAAGTTGAACTATTTCGGTTTTTTTTCAAAATGTCATTGATTACTAACGCTTTGGTTTTTCCGAGCTTAAGTATTTCCTCGCCGTTTAGTCTACCTATGAGTTCTACTAAGACAACTGAAGCTCACTTCCGCATGTCCATTATGAGTGAGACACAGCTAATAGTTCAATCCCTAACAGCGAATAATTTGAATATTTGATATACTCTGTTAGTTGTGAATTTTTAACTCATTGCTTTTCATTTCAACGCTAATGAATAGAATTACTAGTTAATAGACAGTGAGAATCACTATGCCTAATAATTACTGAAACATTCCCTCATCAACTATATTCCCTCATCAACTATGTTCTAAATCTTTTGCACTCCTAATCTATCAATATGACCGTAAAATGAGGTAAACTCTCCTCTGTCACTACGATGAGATACTAAGAGAAGTAATCTTCTCATCAAACACCACTTACTCGTTTTTGATCGTATCGTAACTCATACAGTAATGGAAAGCCACCAATTATTACCTCCATTTCTCTAGGTGAATTCGAGATCATCGATTTTTATCATCTGCAGAATTTCTTTGACCTTTTTGTATTATTGTCGTCGTTTATTGAAGAATGTGAATGACGTCAATAAAATTTCCGTTAGTTTCAGTTTCGTTCTAAATTCTGCATAGGTGAAATTTTATTCCCAATAGATCCAGAAAGCTTAATCAGAGCTTAAATGATTTCCAGATCCATTCTGATAATATTTGAAGAGATTTTTAAAGCTTTTTCCACCATTCTTTAAAGGATTGTCTTAAGAAAAAGATATATTGAGACGTATAGAATGAATTTTCTTCTATCAAATCTTTCGTCGTTTACAAAAATTTTTCGGTAAAATTATCAATATTTGTATTGTAATTACTTTTAGACGACCTGTTTAAGAGGAGAACAACTTTATGAAACCGGACAAACCAGAAAAGAATGTTTTCACTTACTGCCAAATTTTCTGATTAGGAGGAAAAAAAAACCACTCATCCACTAACAAACACATTTTCACAGATAGTTTTTTTTCTGTATTATTGAAAAATGATCATCAAACTTCCATTTATAAGTTATAGAGGAGATTTTTTATTTCATAAAATGTTTTCTTTTTAATAGACTCAATGAGTCAATGAAAATGCCTCCCTTGTACGATCTACCTAAACATACAGAAGGATCGACTACGACTCATCGTCTCGGTGACGTATCCTTTCTTAGAGCCTAAATGGGATCGAACTGGGATGGGAGCTTGAGAATGGGAACTTTCCATTCTTTTAACCATATCCACGATTTGAACAAAGGAAGTTTTCGGTCCATCACCTAATCAGCTGATTGATCAGCTTCATATCCAAACACGAATCGTTCGAAAGGGATTTTCTAACGGAGTGAAACTGCCCGATGTGGTTGCATTGTGGAGCCTTCACCATAGATGTTTATGATTGTGTTTCTTTGATTGAAATATATTTTAATCTAGAGTATTTTCTTAAATATACAAATATATAATATATACTAAAATATGATGGTGGAAATCTAAAAATTCGGATGTATTTGAGCTTTGAGGAGGTAGGCATCGCTGAAACTCATTGTTAAATAAGTATTATATAGAAACCTCTTGTTATTTCTGAGGAAGAAGAGCCGTGATACAAGAATACTTCAAAAATTATCCAATAGGACTAGCTAATTGATTGAGCACAATAGAATAAGTGAAAACTGTTTATGCTAACTCAAAACATTCCTCACGTCGATCATTTATCAATGTGACTAATCACTTGTCATAATCAGTTATCATGTAGAACGTCGCACAACAGTACTCTATTAATGACCTCATCAATTTGAATGAAATGCTTTCATTCCTTCCTTTTCAAAATGCTCATCGAAATGGTCAGAATTTTCATTGAGACATTTCAACAATATGAAACGAAAACGTCATCTTCTAGAAAGACGTTGATCACGTCGTCCAAACGAACGACACTCTCTATACGACCTCTCTTCTAAAAATTTGAATGCAATTATTTTTGTTGCTACAACAACGTCAACGAATTGAGGTTATGTGGAAATACCGTAGCATGTAAATTTGACAGTGAATATAACGTAATAATAAACATAACGGATTTCGATGATATTAAGCACTCACTTGACTCATGGATTAGTTCCATTTATATTGTGATAAGATCACTAAGATCCTCTCTACTGTGAATCTGTTGAAGTGACAAGCGTAGTTGTTTATTTATGACAGTTTGTAAGCTTAATCTTTAAGGTATCTAGAGACCTAAGCTATATGTATTTCTCTTAGTCAGAAGTATAAGCTGTTAAAATACTAGTATTGAATAGGTGCCGTTATGATGCCCGTCTCTGTTACGAAACAATGTAGATAGTTTACGGATTCAGACGGGAAATCCACTTCAATTATCTTCAAGGTAACATCAACAAACTGAAACTCGTAGAATTCAAAAAAATCCACGAACATTAGCGAGTGTTCAGGAAAACTTACTCGGCTGCAGCTTACGTTATCAAATTCCATTCAATATTTCTAGTGATAAGAATTTGGATCAGAAGCAAACTTCTTCATACATTCATTATTTTGAAATAGAGTACATAAATAAAACAACAATTCTACCATTTTTCTTTCTGTGTGAAAATGCTTAGAGAACTCAAGTTAAAATTTTAAGTGAGTGTCGTGGGTTCCTCACACATCTATGCAGCTATAGGCTTACATCAATGTGAATTATAACAAATCTGCTGCTCCGTAGTTTCCGTACGCTCCAGATACTCCTAGGAAATTACGGAATGATCTACCAAGAAACATTACATTGGTGAATTTTTTCTTTTTGGATGATTCTACGAAAAAAAATTTGCCGAAATTCAATTTATCACTGATCGTCAACAGCGTCAAGTGGGCACCGGTAAAACCTCCGTCTGTATATATCGCGGAAGAAAAATGTCCATGTTGGTGTTTTTTTGGGTCTAGACATTCGTTGAGCATCATGATATCTTTCTATGGTCGTCGTGATAACGTCTGAGCATTAAAATGGTAGAATAATCTTTCTGTAATGCGTTTATGTCATGTGAAATCCAATTACTTACTGCTCGTGTATACTTTGTAAGCCCTTCTAATCTGCCACAGCTTGGCCTGTACGGCTGCATCCCCGAGCATTGATCTCTGATATGGCTCCGAATTTCGGATACCCTATGCGATTTTGGTGATAATGATAGTAAAGTTACCGACGGTAAATTTTCAATCTCATTCTAATTTTTGCATGTTGTTACTATCAGTAGTTGTGAACAGCTTAGATGAAATAGTATGTCCTTGCTAAAACATCATACGTTGATGTTGATGATATCCTTGTAGAACGAGGTAGTTTTGGTTGTGAAATCCCTGCATAACTTACGAGGAACCTTGTTGTATAGAGTCAGAAGCGTTTGATTGTTTAACGCTTTTAATACGCAGTGAAAGATGTTCTTCTGTGGATACAAATAATGTAAGTAGATCGAAAGAAGCAAAATCAGACACCCTCTGAAGATTCCAAGGTAAGCATCAGGTCCTTTTTCGTCTGGTCTCTTTGGCGATATAGTTACAATTTGTGGTCTTGCCATTTAGCATCGCGACGAACCGGATTGATAACCCTCAAAGCGGTAAATTGGTAGAATTCTATAATAGTTAAGTGATACAACTTGTGAAGCATACATTTTGCAAAATTTTGTTGAATTATGAATATTGCCGTTCAGCTTTGAGCTTCAAGACTAGTTTTTGCAACCACATTTTTGAGGTTGATTGCTGTTTTCATCAATGAATCGTACGAGTTTTCCTCATCACTTAACATCAATAATGTGCATTATTTTCACGGAGTCTCCATTAAATATAGGTGCTTGCAAAGTGTTCTTTTCTCTCAGAAGAGAGTATCAGTGAGGATATGTGTAAGAGTGAATGTAGATGGAACAAATGGTGTCATTCATCATGGTGTCTTTCAAAAAAATTCCATCACATGCATCAATTCTACATAAATTATTTATTATCGACTTCGGTGATGTTGTGATTTTTCTAAGTTTGCGTTTTTAGGATTTGGATTCTGTGAGAGCAACTCGAAAAATTTCAATGTCCGCACAACCGGAGCCGTACTCTGTATCCACAAAATGTGCAGCTGAATTTGTTGCTGTGATGGCATTCGTTGTAGTTGGTGAGTATGTGGGACCATAAATATGTGACGATGTTAATTTTTGTCCTACTAATGTATTTCTATCCGAAGAATACTCCGCTGTGTTGAACTAAGGTGTAGGCTTACCATTTATGAAGATCTTCAGGACTAAAATAAGACCAAACTTCTTACAAATCAGAAACGAGTGAGGTAATATTGAGAACAAGCATTTCACAGAAGATTTCGTTATCTCATATTTCTTTTAATAAATCATTCACTGCATGACAAGCAAATTTGACAGCGCAGTGACAAGGTGTCTTTCAGATTTCTGAGGTAAAAACAAGAGAAATAAAAAATTGCTCACCAATTAAGAAAGCGCCTCAGTACTAGACATACTGAGGGCCACCGCCTAAAATGAAATAACTTTGGAATGAGATGAAGTATGGCTTCGCAGATCATGTTGTCGGTGACCTTAAATCATCACTGAATGCAGAAACATTAGTATTCTGTCCGTGGAAGCAATTGAAATTCAGGAATGCAAGAAAAGTCCAATAGAAGCTTAGCTTTATGAGGCTTACATGTGTTATGTACAGATGACAATCATTAAATCTATCGCAGTATAATAGCTCGACAAGGATGGTGGTTTCTCTCAAAAATGATCAGCTTGTGTAGTTGCAAACGAAATGCAAGCCCTGTTACATAATCATATACTGCAGTATAGCAGTTGTTGACTAATGAGGTGTACATGAAGAGGAGGAGAACGCATATTCCACGATATTAATCATCGGAATAAATATTACTATACTAAGATGTTGACGTTTTCATTTGCTTACTTTCTTATTGCTATGAAGACAACTACCTAAGTGTTTAACGGCAATGAATTGCCGGATATGAAGCTTGTGATTATGCCGTTCGAACGGGCTTTGACAACTTAATGATGAGGTTGGGATAATAGCAACCACGTCCTACAGCTGCTAACTACTTGTTGGAATAAACTGATTCACTTTGTGTGCTTCTAGGTTCAACTCAGGGAAATGGTAGCATGATATTATAAGAGTACCATAAGTGTTGTATAGGAATTTAATAAATCATTATAGAAATATTATATAAACTTTTCAATACCATAGCTCATTAGTGACAGAGAGTTTGATTACACAAAGAGAATGAAAAACTCTGCAGGGTTCAGAGTGATTGGCCGATGTTGACAGACGGCAGACAACATGACTTAGAAGCTTAATGGTGATTATTCCAATAAGCTCTGTGAGAGTTCTTACGTTGAAACGAATGAAATGTAATTATGAAACATGAAGCTTATAACAACCATCACATATAGCCTATTTCACAAATAGGATTTGATTAAGGATCTCTTCAAGCACTCAACACTCACGACGGGATTCTTCACGCAGCACTCAGCCATGGTGTCGCCATTTTCGTGCTTGTATCCGTTTTTGCTCATATCAGGTCAATTCACTCTCCAGACGACGTCAAAGATCTATTTAAATGTATTTCAAAATGTCTTAATAACGTTTTCATGACTTTTTTCCTCCCGTTTTTCCTCATTGAAAATTAGTTGGACGTGTCCAAATCTGTGAAATTTTGAAATCATATTTTTGCATGAAAACGATTGGGGATATCACAATCAGGACAGTGAGAATGAACCAAATTTCTTATTCCACCTTTGTTTTTTACTACTTAAATTGACAGTTGAGCAGAAAAAAGTTCAAAAAAAACCCAGTGGGTACATTAGGGTACTTTTTTTATGCTATTTATTTTCTAATAGAATGTTGAGGTTTCAGTGGAGGTCATATAAACCCTGCAGTCACTCTTGGTCTAGCCGTTGCAGGAAAGATGACACCATTGGAAGCCATCTGTTATGTTATTTCTCAACTGGCTGGTGGTGTACTAGGTGCTCTACTGGTTAGGGTGGGTTCTGCTTATGTGACAACGCAGAGTGCTTGCAATAAGTGTTATAATTCAAGTAATGAAATAATTTATCATTCCATATCACTTACTCGCTTAATTTTCAAGCCATCATGGACCTTGTGGGTATCAAAAAGCGTCCATCTGTTCCTAAAACAATCTACCTCACAAACTGAAGAGGACGCTGTAAGTATGGGTTTGTCATTCAGCAGCGAAATCACGAGAGGAAAAAGATAGAATCATGATCTCCAAACTCCATTCATAAACTTTATTTGAATATACTTTCTTTCCCATTGACTTTACAATACCAACATCCAATTAAGCTTAAGCATAATGTTCCGTAATAATTCTTATCGCTACTAGAATTCTTACCGCCACATTCAATTTCCTATTGTCCTACTGTACCGTTCATTGTTAATCGTATTATGGATTGTCGGTGAAAGAAAAGTATTATTTGGTGAGGCTTATCCCTCGGTATCTCAAAATAACTCAGCGGTCATTAGTGCCGTAAGTGTGATAATTGTTTCCTGTTCGTTGCCAGTATTTTGCAACAGTTTTCGCATCTATTAAATTCTTATTTATTTGCTCTTAAGATTTGTTATCGTTTTTCTCTTTGTTTCTTCATTTTTTTTCTTTCTTCTTCTATTCGAAGAGACCAATCTTATAACTCAGTTCTGAATAATCATATTTTCTTAAAGAGTCTTCTGACGTATGATCAGTACGTAGCCATACAAGGTGGAGCAACACTTTGTGGACCAAATATCACATGGTATCAGGTGAGTCTATCAGGGCTCTCGTTTATTGCATTATATTAATGCCTTACTCGTACACTTCAAAATTGAAGAAACCATTGAAGAAATCAATGTCTTTTTTTGTTTAATGAAAGACGAGGTCTGTGTGTAGTACTCAATGAGCACAGGTCTTGACAATATCGTCTTTCGAGCCAAAGATGTACTCACTTAATCAAAGATTTCCATAATCCCATGAAAAAACTTCAGCTAGTGCCTAATGACCTATTAAATCAGGCTTTTCTCAGTGCACTCAGTTTTTTGATTCTGCACTCCACCACATTATTCGTTTGTTATGTGTATAAAACCATGAGACTTGTGACCTCGTTGTGAGTGCGAATGTTCTTGACCGATGAATATGTCATGGATTTCTTATGGATTTCTTTAATGCGCTAATTATCTTCACCTCAAGAATGTATTCACTCGCAGAACCTCTCAATATGCAGTCAATATTGCAATAGTACAGAATGTCTTCATCCTGTAGCTGATTTTCTTTCTTGTTTAGTTAAAAAGTGTCACGTGAATAGCGTGAATAAAAATTCGTTAGAGAAAATACTATAAGAGTTTAAGGGAGTCGTCGCAGAAGCTCTGGCTACATTCCTTCTTGTACAGACAGTTCTAGTAACTGCTGTTGATTCAACAACCGCACTAGCACCACTTGCCATCGGATTTACAATTATTATGGATATTTTAGCAGTGTAAGTGCTTCGTCTTCCAGAAAAATAAACTAAGCTTTTTTTGCTGTTTCCCTCATCTATAAAAATTTTAGTGGATCCATATCTGGAGCGTCCATGAATCCTGGACGTTCATTTGGTCCAAATATTATCGCAACAATATTCATGTATGAAAAGTTAGCTGGCACATTCTGGACCCTTCACTGGATTTACTATCTTGGACCTTCTATTGGTGCATTGGTGGCTGTTGGACTGTATAGGTAAGTTAACTATATTGTCAGAAGTATAACGTATCTGTATAGAAACAACGACGACAATCATTAGGATGAGTACACTCTTTCGAAAATGCTTGAACTAATTATTATGTTAATATAGGAGTCAAATGAGTTCCAAGTTACTTGGAGTCATAATCACGAAAGTAACATAGTTAAAAAAGCGATGAGATTTGCATTGCTGATTTCACCATCTTCTTAAAAATATAATTACACAAATTTAAGTCAGACAACTTTTCTATAATTGGGAAACGTTCGATATGAAGTAGAATTAGGTCATGTCCTCATAAGAGCATCAAATGAGTTATAGTCGTTTATTTTGAAATGAAGCTCTTTGTTTGTGATCTGTATAGTAGTTTTTCTATTTTTATTTGTCTTCTATTGGAATGAGTGATTTGAGGACGAGAATAGAAAAAAATGAGAAGCGAAAAGAAAAAAGAAGATGAGTTGTAGGGCAGCGACATATGATGGGTTATCGTTGTCTGGTTTGATAACCCAAAAAAAAGAAACCACCTATTCGTATCGTTCCAGGTGTTCTCACAAATATTTCTTATTTCAGATTGTTTTTCGCTAAAGACGACCGGATACTTCTATGAAAGCGTTATCACTAATAAAAGCTTCTCCATGTAAAATGCTCGTCTATCGCATCAGTTGTATTTCATAGATCTGTTGTTATACTGTGTTAGATATCCTATATCATATCACTGATAAGAATTTTCAGCTATGTAAATCTAACAATTAATCAAGCCTTAGAAAGTTTCTTACTTGACGGAGTCATTCTGTGATGTATATTCATAATAAGTAAAGTTTCATTGCTATCGGAAGAAATCCCACACCTCATTACGATATAACTCAGTTTTTTTGCTACGTCATCATGAAAGTGAAAGCTTAACATTGTGATACACATAGATTTGGTCAATATCGATTAAGAGTACACCGTATCGATGCAACTCCTTCAGACGACGTTGAGTGGTGATTCAGTGGAATTAGACTCCGTCGCGTTAGAAGTTTTTCTGCCTCATGGGACGTTCGAATTAGACCAGTGAATGATGGACTTTGTTGTTCGTGTGAAAGTACATCAAATTTTTATAATTGAACTTTTATACAAAACATAACAACAGCTTAAGCACCAAACAATTGCGATGGTGCAAGGTACATTATAATATTATCACTTTGAACAGAAAATGAAAATTAAATGAATGGTATTGTTCTGAGAAGAGGATTTGTTTATATTTACTGTATTAAAGAGTATTCCGACGAAATAATGCAACTAGGATCACATAGAACACTTGGATTCTTGTTGATCATCGACAGCGAAGGTAGTCCAATGCGCTCTTTTCGCTCTAGGAATTCGTTGATCATCATAATCCCTTTCTATTGTCTTTGTGAAAAGGTCCAACTGATGGGCTCTCAGCAGTGTGCTTGATGCCTAGTGGAAATCCTCCTGCTTTCGTAATGCTCCGAATTCTGAGGCATGAGTTGAGGCAGCAGGAACCGGAACTTTCCAAATTTCAGAATTATATACTCTCAAGATGCTATTATTATCCTTGTTCATTAAGGTATTATTATTATTATTATTATTATTATTATTATTA
>KN716514.1:117757-139615 GCA_000816705.1 Dictyocaulus viviparus
TGGACGTCGGAGAGATAACATACCATCTCAATTTTTGGAAGCTTTCGCTATTAAAAAGAGAAACGGTTGTAGTTTTAAAAAAAATATAGCCATGACCTCATTTTTTTCGTCGAGGAGGATTTCATGTCCTTCTTAGGAATGTCATCGTTCCTCTTCTGATGCTCTGATGTCACTTTGATTTCGTTTTCATTGATGAGTTATTGTTTGACATAAAACGTTGACCTCTTTCTTGTGTAGATTAGGATATGATCATTTTCTTTCGTTTCAAACTTTTGTTTCTTTAGAAATAGAAAATCAGGCTCTTATAATTTATCAGTGTTGTCCACCTCTATAGTATCCATAGTAGTGATAACGAAAAGGAGGTCAGATAACTGAACTCATTATACATATTGAAAGCTATAGTTGTTTCTTCTAACGTTGGCAAACAGTTCTTAATTACAGAAAGTAATAGATTGAGGGAATCTGATAAGAAACTGGACGAGATGTACTGCAACGGACGTGATTAACTCTTAAGTTTGAATAGTGCTTAATAAGTCCCTTCGATGCTTCATCGTTGTTGATTTGTTGTCATTATAGCTAAATATTATTCTATTACGTCAGCTAAAAGCATAGAAGCTTCTCGTTTCCTTTTCTTCCTCGTTTATCTAACGTGATGTTCATCAACTATGACACTATGACAGCAGCGATTATCGTTGATGAGGTAAATCCCATCATATATATATAAAATTCACCTCACGTCTCATTCTTATATTATGCTTTTACCTCTAAATAATAGAAAATTTATGTAAATATTTTATAAATAGCATTTTTTAACAGATTACTCATTGTTTAGTGGTTTTGAATGAAATTTTCAAATGAATATTTCTCTTAATTGTCACTCAAATAACGCAAATTACCTCTAATGATTTCGTTCTTTAACATCGATATTCATGGAACTCATCTGATACGAATACGATTTTCATTCGTTTATGTTGATAACTGCAGTCACTCATCACAACTAAATTGAGTCTGCTCGAGGAAAATATGATCACTTCAAATTATCACGTAGGCTAAAGAGATAATTTAAATACGTTTATAAGCTTCAAATTAACTATTCGCATTCTGAACAGCTCTAGGATTTTTTCCTTGTTCACAGACCTCACTGGGAAATCTGTGCACTACTAATAACAGAAATTATTCAGCTAATATTTTATTCATTACAGGAACAATTGATGGAAATTTCTTTCCCTCTTTCATGGGATGAAGCTCATAGTGATGATGCTTTCTGTACTAATTGCTGAAAACTATTTTCTTTAGCATTTACAATCTGAATTTCAATGCTTTTTTTTTGAATAGCATAAATTATCCTACTCAAATTCTGACGTCATAAAATATAGGAGAAATTATTTGCTCTATACAGTAGATTCAAGCATGAAGATCACAAATTCCGTTAAGCATACTGTAGTTGAAGTTTAGCAGATAGCGACGTCATTCTTCTTCAGCTTCCATCCCATACAATCGATTTTGTCAAAATCGTAATAAAATTTCCGTTCTTATTTGAACACTATATAGCATAGAGCTGCTTGATAAAGATGTTTTTCTGGATTTAGTCAGCTTTGAAATGGCTAACAAATCATCTGATCACGTCATTTTTATTTTGTTTTGTTCTCATTGTTTGTTATTGATTTGTCAATAACAATGAGGTTCAACGATGAGAAACGTTCGTGAAGTTGGTTGGGTTGGCTAAGTCGATTATCGAACGTTTTTTTTTTTTCACTCAACTAGTTCAATTTCCTGTACCGCCTTCAACTCAAAGCCGTCTTTATTCATCAAATTGTTTTGTTTCTTATGAGGTACAAAACAAACTGTTACCTTTCAGACTACAGCGACATGTCTCGTTTGTTTTTATTTATTCAAGAAAAATAAGCCTCGAAAGAGTTTGTGAAAGCAAAAGAAAAAAAGCACAAGACTGATTTGAGGTAATTAATGAGTTCCATTAATGAGCGCTATAGAAACAAAACTCAATGTCGATATGAATTGTACAAGCTATTTCGTATTGATAAAAAAGTATGTCAAATCTATGAGAAAACTCAATAGCATCAAGAATTTCTTTATTACAGAAAGCTTTTATGATAATATTATTATATATCATATCAATATTATTAAGTTGATAGACTTATGACGTTACCGTAATGAAAGCTTAAAGATTTTCGGCGATTTTAACATTCACGAAACTCTCTCCCTCTATTAAGGATATGTTGTTGAGGTTTTTGTTTGACTAACAACATACTGGAAGCCGAAAGACTCGCTGATTATGTCGCACACCATCTGCTTTCAAATTAACTGTCCTTCAAAGAAGAGGGAGCGTAGGAGGTTATAAAAAAACGTAGGATGGAAAGAAATAACTTTATATATGCTGCATGGATAGAATAAATAGAAGGAAATGCATTAATAATACGTAATCATCAGTATGAACTTTGATTCATTAGGTAATTAACTGAGGAATAACAAGTGAGCCTCATCATGATGAAGGAGGGAAGGACTCAAAACAAAAATAGAACTCTTTACTCTTTAAGACAAACTGACAAATGGATGATTTTGTTCTTTTTCGATTAGCATAGAGCTTTTTCTATTAGAAGCGTTTTTATAAACATCAATAATTTTGATAACGAGCATAAATTTGAATGCATTTGCACTTCTAGTTTTCTTTGCTATTTCGCATATAATTTCGTAGCATAACCTCAGAAATTTTCAAAACTCAGTGCGTTTTGTTTTTAAGATCGGATTACTGTAATCGTTTGACCATTGTAATCGATATTCTAATGTACTTAACGATATCCGATAATGTATCATTTCTTGTACTGCATCAATTATATGAATGCTCTCGTGGTGTTAAATAACAAGTTATGGAAATCGATTAGCTTAATTAGTTTCCAAGCTTTAAAATAAGATTATGAGAAGCAGAAAAAGTGCAAGGAAAAAAAAAAGTATTTTGAGCTCGTAACTTGAGAAGAAAACTCAGAGGAACACTAATTGAATAGGGAGGTAAAATTTATGAGGGCGTTAACCATAATAGTTCACGATTTGAACAAAATGATTCATGGAATTCTCACAGATGTTCTTCGTCGTTCTAATGTGTTTCGTTGTTGTTGTTGTTTTCTTTTTCTTTGTTTGTGTTTTTGGCTCGCCGTAAACAATCAGAAGCTTTCTTATATTTTCAAATCACGTTATTTCATGAGAAGAAAAAATCTCATAGACGTTAAATTTCAACTTGTCAGAAAAAAAACGAACAACTAAATTTTCTGTCGTTCGGCAAATCTTCACAAAATTTGATGTTGTTCTTCTGGATGCTTCTCGTCATTTCGAATAAAAAGTAAAAAATCCATGAAATCTGATGGATTTTTTCATTTTCAAACAGTCATTGAGGCACAATCAATGATTATTCTCAAAAATATGCAAATTTTCTGAAAAATATACGCACTAAAAGCTTGCATTTTATTTATTTTTATCAATAAAAATATTAATATTATTACTATTTTAGTTGCGTACTAGTGAAGCTTTTGAAGCTTTTGAATTTGCATTCATAAAAGGAAAGAAATCCTAAAGAAATTTCTTTGTGAAATTGTTCTATTGTACGGTAGCTTTGTACTGAGTCATTATCATTTCAGTATTCTTTCATTCACGTCGTATCATTGACGTTTAACAATTTCTACAGGCAAAAAGGCTTCACAGGCCCTTACAGGCCTTTGCAGGTCTTACTTTAAGCTTTTGCTAATGTTAAGTTTCATGAGTGCCCTCATCGTTTTGAGGAATGCGTAGTGAATAAATTAATAAGTAATTTTCATACGCTCATTTCTCAAATCGATCAACCCTGTGAAGTTGTTAGTAATTTCCTTTAGCTTTATTTCACTCGTTGATAGCTTTTAAAAACGATATTTCGAAACCGAATTCGCTTGAGGGAAGCACAAATGCGGAGGAATAATCTCTATTGAAAATTGAAAGCAGCGAAAAGCTTATAAGCCTTAAGTGAAACTTTTATTTCTTCGACAGAACCTGAATTCCTTTTCGGTATTTCTCATGAAAGCATTTGAAAGCACATTTTTGTTTTTATTGATCGTTTTTTTTAAGCCTGCATGAAGTTAAAAGTTGTCGGGAAGAATATTATAATTGAGTAAAAGTAAATAAGTGGACGAAGTGAAATAGAATTTCTGAACATTTCAAGGCTAAGTTATAAGTTTGTTTGACTCATATTTCGCTTTTCTAGGTCTTCAGTTTTCTAACCTCATTAAAATCCATCACTCAATTACTCGAAATGTAAGTAGAAGATGCTCAATTTGTCCTCAAATTCATAATAAATTTTGGAGGAGAACATTCCAGAGGATTGAGTAAACATAGAGTGAGGACTTAACCTATGATCTATTTGTTCTTTGACATTTATTTGATTTATATAGATTGTAAGCTGCTACTACACAACATGTAAAATCAATAAAGCTCACTAATTTTATGACTTCTACTTTAAATCGATATATATCGATTTGCCATTGACGTAGCCAACAGATCAATACGTTATCAGATCGATGAAATCAATCTACTTGAATCGATAGATTTAATTGCTTCAATAATATCGTCATCCTCATAATTTGGTTTCTAACTAAAAGATTAAGAAGACCACCTGAACGCTCGTTTGCCGTGACTCTACGCTTTTTTTCTTTGTCTGAAATGAGGTAATCACAGTTTTTGTTACAATTTTCGGAGGGATACAATGACTCATCTTTGTCATTAGCATAATTCATAAGATGTGTATTCACGTTCACCTCAGAATCGAATAGCTGCAGCAATTCTGAAGCGTTTTTTCCTGACATTTCCAATTTCCATCTGTGGTTTTTTGTTAGAAGAAAAAAAAAAGCGCGAATGTAATTAACTCCGATGACAAACCTTATAAATTTTATGCGACTATCATATAAGGCATATTTTAAGATGACAATTTACAAATTTTATTTTCAATTATCACAATTGAGTCTAGTTGATATCCACCTACCTCTTTGACGGAACGTTGAGAACACGTTTCTGGAAGGATTGAGGATTTTGAGTGAAATTTGGCACTCAGGTACAAACAGATTGTGTTAAGCTTGTACGATTTAACATGGTTCGTTTGTTGAGTTTTAAAATTTGCACTGTCAGCAGTAATCAAAACATTCGACGAACTCCTATATAATGAGGCGTGTTCCAGAATAATTCAATGATTGGCCGTAGACGTGTTAGTACCAGTGAGGCAGTGGTATTCTTCCATGCCACTTTTCCTACTGCTCCATGACTACTACGCACCGATGCCGATAAACGTCGATTCGATATTGATCGAATCATTCAGCTCTAAACTGAGCAGAACATAAGTACTTTCCGGCTATTCAACTGAGTTCAAAGAAGTGAACACGTACTTTTTCAAATTCATAAAGTGAAGCTGTAATATCGTCTTAACATTGTCCAAATCAATCATCAGTTCATTGAGTCAAAAGTTAGAGCTCTGTTAAGGGAACCATACGTTTTTTTTTTGAGACCTCCAGAATCTATTAAGGTCGTTTTGCTGAATCCCTCAAACTTAACATTTATTTCAGTCGTATTTCTGTTCAGTTACATTAATGGATTCCGATTCTGCCCTCTTTTCACACTTAGTGATAAGCCATCACTTGCGATTCGTTATCACTGCTTAGAAATAACTCGTTCAACATTTCATTTTAAGTACAATGAATTCTCCGAGTGATTATTTCAATACCTCTATAACCTCAATTATTACGAAATTTTTTTGATCTATACAGTACAAGGCAGATACATAGGTTTTAACAAGTCTTTCAACCTCTTTCCAATAACATTTCATAGCTTAACTGGTAACTAATCTTTAAGATTTTTCCTATTTGTAAGCCATTTAGGTTGCACTCATTTAACAATGGATGAGTTAATTAGAGGGCAAAGATTATGGAGATGAAGAATGAGGGAAAGGAGCACTCATAACATATTCTTTTGCCAAGTTTCTTTCAAGAAACAAAAGTCGTGTTAACGGTTCATGTTAATGTTAGTTAATACTTTTTGTAAAAGAAAAAGTACTACCAGAAAAAGGGTGGGTTTTTTTCGTACTGAAAAAGAACGGCTCTGTTTTCCGTATGTTATTTTTCACTTGTTACAAAAAAAGTTCGAAGTTGGCCACAAAAATTTTGTTAAAAAAATGATTTAGTAACGAAAGTCTTTTTTATTATAATCTCGAAGTGTGAGTAAAAAGCTGATTGGATATCCTGGCGAATCACATTTTTCCCTCATCTCCAAGTGGTCGCATGACCTGCTCTTTTCACACTCACCTCAGCTGAGTTGACGATTTGATGTGGCTTCAAAAAGCATCTGCTTTGTTTTCGTTGTAAAATTAGTTACACCAGCTGTTACAATTAAATGAAAATGGAATGAAAAAAAATCCTATGCCAACTGAAGGGAAAAGTAATTGTAACTCTATTGGGAGTAACTGGATGCAGATATCAAGTAGAGTTAAAGTAATCTAAAACGATTCATCCATAATCTGCTCCTCCATTGAAACTCAGAATCTTGTTTCATTATGTACTATGCTTATACTAACAGCTTTTCTTATAGTTTTTAGTCTTCATAAAATTGAAAAAATTTCAAAAAATAATCATAAGGGAAGCATTAGAGATGACCAGTCCTTGTTCCGGGATAATCGCCTTTCTCGTGATATCATTAAGGCAATTCAGTGTCGCAGTGGTCTACACAATGAAATGAGTGGACACTTTCCATCAGCAAAGTGCTGTTCAAAAGATGGCGGTCTTGGTAGGCTTGGGTGCGGCAGCGAACACGATTTGGGTCTGCGTGGCGCTGCAGCACCTCTACCACTGCACTAGGCATACAACAGCATCTGAATGTAGTGAAGAGGGCAAAGAATACAAAGTTTCGAACTCACCTTTCGGACATCATTATTCTTTCTGCTTTGAAATTTGCCTTGGGTACATAGACATAACGGAAACGGATGAAAAACCACTGCGCTCGTCAGAGATGAAAAACCAGGGACTCAGTCGTTCACGCCAGGCTATCGAAGATTACTTGTGCCGTACACGTGATGTGATTGATAAAAGTTCCTAAAAGAACATTATAATGCTACGTAGATTCTGATAAAATACATTGAAACACCCTTGCGCGGACCACCCCCTATGAAAAAGTTGGAAGTTCATTTGGTGCCCGATCGCTTTTCCAATGATAAGCGGAATTCAGATGACTCAGATGATTTCCTTATTGAATTTTATAAAATTTGCGAAACATATTTATTCGACTTTAAACCGACGAGGAATCCTCTTTTTAGTAAGGATTTTTTCACTAAAAAATTAAAAATTAAATTAAAAAATTAAAAAATAAATAGTAAAATTAGAGAAGGTAACATTTGGCATTGGTTCATCTCTGTGACACACGTATTTGTCTAATACGTGATGTTCTAGAGATAACGTAATGGATAAGCTTTGATGCTGATCAGTCCCTTGTGGTGGGAGATGCCAACGCATTCATGTTCACCGTGATGTCATGAAGGTTTTTGAATGGGAGCCTGGCTTATACAGTGATTTGAGTTGAAAACTCTTCACCAGGTCAGTGCCAGATTTATATACTACCAACTTACCGACCCCAAAGGGTTGGCAGGCATGGATGGCCTGGGGGGTGGCCGCGAACTGCTTCGGGCTGTCGTGGCGCCGTGGCACCTCCACCACTGCGCCATTGCTCTTCCGTCTAATGTATTTTATGACTTTAAATAATCAGTTAGTATCAAGGCACTAGTGTTTTTCTTGCCAGAATAGTCTACCGCCAATTCATTGTCTTCTGGTGCTAGACCCATACAAACTTTTGAGGGACACTGTGCCACTTCCTACCACTACCTCACGTGCTTCTTTATTGATAAATTTATTTAGAGCAAATAATTGTTTTTATCTTACTCATATGATACTCTTATTGGTCAGAAGTCTTAGAATTGCTAATTAAGCCGTATTCGATATAACAATTACAATTAGGATAAGCTATTTCTTCTATTTCTAGGGAAGTTTACTCCTTAAGATTTCAGTTTATTACCATATACTTTCACATAGTGATGCCTTACTTATCTGCTTATCACATTCGAATATTCACCCATGTACTTTCTGCTCACACATTGTGCAATTTGTGCTCTCAAGTTGATGATCGATTCTAGATGACGTAATGATGTCCACGTCGTTCATGGAACATGCAGTCATCGGATTTGCATTCGCTATACTATCGCTATTTGTGCTGGTTTTTGCAATTATCGCTATTGTACTTGTTACAATTACAAATAAATGTTGGTGGAATTGCGGTAAGTGATCGATATAAAATAGAATGTTCTAGAATAACTTACGAATATTTGCACAAAATATTTAGTCGTGTTCGAAAATTTATGTTGAAAAGAATTGACAATCAAAATTATCGATCGGTAGTTTTTGCCTCAAGGGAATAAAAGTCCGAAACCTGAACGTTCATATGAGATGACCTCTCTTTTACCAAATCAATACAACTTACTATCACAGATTATTCTGTTACAAATCCAGCGGACCTTAAGGAATTGAAAGCCTTCTTCGCTTTGGACGGAATAGAACCTACGTACACGGGTTCATATCACTACCATGCGGCTATCACCAATTCAGATGGAGAAGTTTGACGGTTCGGTGACAATGATATAATTAAAGCGATCCAGAGTATAGAGGGAGTGTGCACAGGGATTGAGACATAGCTCAATTGTTGGAGTTACCATTTGTTAGACCTCTATACCTTGTTAAACCTCGATGGTGAAACGTTTTGTTGAAATGCTTAAAGAGAAGTTATATTACAAGGCAAGCAATATACTTAGAAATGTCTCAGTGAGCTTACAGCTTACATCTTTACAAGTAAAGATTTTAAGTAAGTCGCAGACTCAAATAAGAATAGAGTTATGGAGTATTTTAAAACAAGTCATATTCCTTGAACAATCATCAGAACAAAGTGAAAAGGCAATAGAAATACTTCAAAATAGTGGTTTTTGATAGGGTCTGCTTCCGCTTTCGTTACAAAAACATGAGGTGAAAAACTGTGAACTCTAAGGAAGTTTATGTAACCACATATGCCTCACACACAGCTTGAGACATACCTTTGTGGTTGTATTATAGTCTACAGAGAATATTCTATATTAGCTGGTAATGTGCTCTCTGAGAAAACCCATTAAGATCAAATATGAACCGAATATTGAATGTTCTTAGGGTAAATTCACGCCAAAATAATAAAGGGGCTAGTGCATGGGGCGCAGTGGCGCAGTGGTAAACTTGAAACGGTGACACAGGATGCAGAACCAAAGAGGTTGGAGGTCGCCATGCGGAAGTTTGTTTGAAGCTTTTGTTGTTTGACAGTTAAATGCTCTAGAGCTTTAGTAGTGCAATTCGTAGCACACCATCCGAAATTTACATGGTACTGGTTCTGGTTCCGGTCAGGCCTGAAGTCCAACCTATTGTGATTAGCTCAAATACGTGAGATATAATAAGAATGAGTTCATTACCTTTCATATTCTAAACAGAATAATAAATCACTATAAACATCCAGTAAATACAAAAAAAGGATTACCTCAGGTGTTAATCGATAGTGGTGTGATTGGACCTTTGGTGTTGATTGATCTTTGTGAAGTGCTCCACAAATTCGTCTTTTACGTCATATCGTTGTGACTACTGAATGCCTTTCTGCTCTACATGATGACTCTAGATGAGCAGCAATAACAAGTCGAAGCTGCTTGTATTACCAAATTTTCTAGTTATCAATTTACCGTACCTAATTAGATAGCGGATCTGATAGTCTCTAGCACGGATGCGAACTTGTGTGGATTGATTCAAATTTGCGTTCCACAGTGGGCACATGTAGCCAATGCGTTACGTACCACACTTTAGTGAAGATGAAATTCACAAGCATCTAGATTATTTTGTTTTTGAAGAAGACCCGATGATTTTCCAAGCTCCTGTTAGTTGCATCCTGAATACGAGACTAGGTCTTTATACGAAGTGAATGAGTTTTCTTTAATGCTTTTTTATAATGACGAATGAACTCATAATGAGTGATGATGCCTCATGAAATATTGATGAGTTCATGATGATTTCTACTAGGTTAAAACAATCGTTAAACATTTTTCATACCCATTAATTAATAAAATATCACCCGCCTAATGACCGACGATTTTGTCAATAACTTTTCATCTATTTTTTCCTCATTTTATTTTTTTAACGTCCTCATTTTGAAATCGTAATGCGAATCGCATTACATAAGGAATAAATCTATTTAGTTATAATTATACATTATAGTAATATTTTAAATACATTCTATTATGCTTTAAGAAAATCGACAACAGGAAGAAGACGTAGCTTAACGATTGTTGACCAGACTACTGAGAAAACTTTTTTAATGAATAAAAACATAAGATTATAAGCTTATTTAGAAAAAATACAGTATTTTAGACCTCTTTGCCAATATTGTCATATTACTGAGGCAAAAAATCAATTCCCTGTTTGTATTTTTACTTGTAATCAAATTCAATCCATTCGTATCCATTTTTCAGATAGCGAAGGTGATCCACTGATGGAGGATTGTACCTCAATCTATTATCCATATGATGACGATTTTGAAAATGGTGTTTTGGAACCGATTGACATGGTGATTGGTAGCACGCCAAGAAGCGCAGACGTTGTTTGAACTCTTCAACGGTCGTCGTCACAGCACTACTGTAGAGTTCTGCAACAGTTGAAGATGGCCAATTTTTGTATTGATTACTAGTTAACTGTGTGTGTATTAGAAGTTTTATTTGGCAACGTTCAACTGTCACCGATTTAACATCTCTATTCATTATTTTCATCAGATGAAACACACTCAATTGAGTCAATGACCTACCGTATAGCGAGTTCAAGTTGATTCTGTGCTCACGAACGCTTTTCATTTGCTGTCACGTATAAGTTCATTCAGTTCCTTAAGAGAATTATGTAGTGACGTTACGTTTCACCTCCCAAAAATGATATCAGTATAATCACTACGAAGCAAATTCTAAGATTTTCTGGTGTGATAGTTAATCAATGATAAGAAATAAAACATGACCTCAGGTAGATACCAGAAGAAGAAACTTTATTCAAATAATTTTAAAAAGATAGTTGTAAATGTATATTATAAAAATGATAATAATACTATTAATTATAGTAATGATTGTAACAGTAACAATACGGTATGCGCTTACATCAGACTTCTTCTTCCTCCTCATTTCCTTAAAGAGTTTTTTTCAAGATATTAATCCCCATTATCATTTTCCTCATTCATTCACATGAGGTTGAACCAGCAGGGTTGACTTCTTTCATTGTGAGAATTTTTGTAATTCATTTTATATGAAAGCTCAATAGAGTATTCTGTTCGGCGGTGTAGCAGGCTACTTTTTCAACTTCCTTCCGTCATTTCGATAACCAACACCATGACTTGCATCAATTCAACATTTCCGTTATCACCATCCAACTTCTTGTATGCTTGAAAAAAAAAACAACTGCTGTTCAACTGAGTCAATAGAGTTTTAAGGTTTGTTTACATTTCACCGCCCTCTTCACTCTCCATCGTTTACGAGCGTGCAAAATTGTTCACTCATATGATGTCACAGTTACTCAATATGAATTCTTTGTAACTCATAACAATACTATTGATTTTTCCTGCTGTTTTTTTCACTATTATTGATTTTCTATTGTAATAATTCCAGTATGAATAATTGATTTTTACTTAGAATGTTTTTAAATGTACTCATACACTCCAACACGTCTCATCATCACTGAGCATTTCTGTTTTCTTTTTTCAAATTATATTTAATTTTTTTTTTCGTTATGGTTGAATTTTTTTTTGTAAAAATTTTCGTATAAATATTGATAAGAACAACAGAGCATTTCAACCAGAAGAACTCTTTTCGAAATATTGGAATATAAAAGTATTCTACGAATTGAGGAAGCCGACGAAGAATAGCCCTCCATTAGGAAATGTATCGTAAATAAGTAATTCTTTTTTTGACTCAAATAGAGCGGAAGCGAACTCAAACCTCATTGAATTCGAATTTATTCATCCTTGAAAGACATGTGGTAGGTCCTTCTTGAGAATGTTCTCATCTCACTCTCAACACAGGGAAATAACAAGAAGTAGTTCTATGGATTTCGAATTGAAAATTTCAAAATGTGAAGACTCGTGATTGCCTCGCATTAACCTCGTGTTGTTAATTATTTTCTTCTCGAATTTTTTTCCCTGTCGCTTAATCGAAGAAGCACTCGTGGTGATCAAAAGCATGATTGTTCCAGAAAATGCTGTGATACGTCTACATCAAATCAATACATTAAGAAATTTATTCAAATGTTTTAGTGTAAAACTAACTATTGATAATTTTCGTGATACAGCTACGATTTGCGAAAAGGTTCTTGCAGAAATTCGTTCGATTTCGAGACTGAGGTTTGTTCGACCAGATTGAATCCTTTGCCCTTATGTTTACTCAGCAGGTAGACCTGCTCCGATTCCTGAATGACAACTCACCACTGTTGATATTTGGTTAATGTGCGGAATTCCTCATCAATTCATTCCGTGTCTATATTATAAGCTTTAGATGAAGCTTAAGCAAAAATACTGTTGTATCCAAATACTCTTCACTGTATAATCAATTTGTAGAAGAAGAATGTTTTTGAAACGCTTCTACATGAAGACAAAAATAGATCATTTCACTGAAAGTTTCTTATCGTCATTTGAGGATTTTAGTTAAGAAAAGGATTGGATTCATTTTCATTGACAAATCTAAGCTTAGATCAAATTACTGAAGTCGAGCAATCCGAATGCCTGAGGTGAACTGATTATCAGAAATAAGCTCACAAGTAATCAACTCGATCGGAAGAGACTAGAGATGTTTTTCAGTGTTTTAATCTTTGCTTAGTAGTCATAGAGTTTCTTACGAGTGATGAATTCTAGTATCTCTTATACTGTGAGTCTCCATTGTAATTACATAATAAGGTTCCGACGACGAATGACCGCGAATGAAATTAAGACAATCATTTTCCTCTTTCAGAATAGTTGTTAGCTGTTTGGCTAATGTTTACCTCACCAACTTTCTTGTAATGATTTTGCTTACCAGCTAACTTTGTACTTCACAGAAATAACGAAACCGGAAATGAGTCTGCCTTTGATGATTTGAAATATTTTGTTTTTTCTCGTTATTGACTTCATCTACACGTTGTATTCCATATTATTCACACTGCGATTGAGTGCCAGGCAATATTCTATTTGAACTCATTTTAATCGATCTTTATGAGTATAAAAATTGAATAAAATGCGTTTTCCACAATGTAGTCAATGCAGTTAACGACATTATGCTCAATTTTGCATTTCTCCTTACTGTCTATGCCTAAGCTTAAGCTTAAATGTGGCTTATCCTCCACATGACTCTTGTGAAGTAGCGTAATATTTGGAGTTCTTAGACAAGTCATGAGGTGTATTCCAGCGCAGATTTTCATTAGTAATCAGTGAGTAGGGTTTCAAATAATAACAATGTGAATCCATCGTTCTTTTACTTGGTGATAGAATATGCATAACGGTACGGTAAACGTACAACGAAAAGTGTATCAGACTCCTTACCTCTAATATATAACTCATCGCAGCTTAGCTCATTATTTTTGTCGATAAATGCATTAGATTTATCTGTATAATATGCCAGAATGTGGAAATACTCGTAATTTAAACTAACAAACTCAATGAAACTGAAAAATCGTAATCAAGATGAGTTCTCAAGTGAATGAGTGTGTTGATTTGAATCATTTCCTATTAAATGGCCCGTGGCTCCTAACGCTCCTTCCGAAAGAAGCTGTAGAGTTGAACTGCTTGTTGGACAACAAAGCATTATTGTTTCATAAAAATGGATGTTACATGCTTTGATGAAGAATGACAAAACAATCGTGAGGGAGAGTTCACTTGATTTAACCCTCAGCTTGCCTTTTCCCATTCATATCTTTCTTATACACGCCTTTTCTATCTCATATCTTTTGCAGTTTTATTTCTATGCTTTAAGATTGAATACTAAACGGAAGTGTTTGTAATTCATCGGACTAGAAGCTTGAAATTAAGCCATTATTGACAGCGCTCGTTACTTCAGTTTATACAATTACTAATGAAATATCAGCATCTATTTGTTTCGTAGTGTTAGATACTTAATGATTAATGCTTAATGCTTAACTACTTAATTAATGCTTAATGATAAATACTACGTCATATGCTTCAGTAGCGAGAAGTGTAGATAAACTAACAAACATCACTTCTTAAACAATGCTAGAACAGAAAAGATAAGCTTCAACGTGGTATCGTTCAAGTGGTAAGATGCGAGCCTGAATAACACAGTGACTTGAGTTGATCACTATTCATCAAGTCAATACTGGTTATCTTACCCAGATTTTCCTACTACCAATTCAATTACACCGGAAGTATGGCGGTGTTGGTAGGCCTGGGAAGCGTCTGCGGACAGGTTCGGACCAGGGTGTCACCGTGGCATCTCCACCACTGCGCTTCCTATTAGAAATCATTCATTAACAATGTTAGCTTACAACAAGAATACCTTACTTACCTATTTACCTAACTACCTTACTTATTTATTTTTTTACTTATTTACCTTACCTGTTCATGTATACATTATGCATTATGTTATTCAATTAGGGACAGAATATATTTTATGTGAGAAAATATATTTCTATATTAACAGTGTGGTCAAATTTTGATAGTTTTCTTAAAATTTGTCATTTATCTATCTTACCAGAACGTAATTAATGTATTTTATCGAAAAATCCCTTTTTCTGGAAATCATAGAAGAAAAAAATGATGTTTAGAAGAAGCACTTCCACCGAAATGTCGTCATCACAGCACATTCCGTCATTGGTGTCACTGGGAATCAGTCCAGATGAAGTAGGTATTTTTGACGCCAATGTAAAACACCAATAATAATCTAAGGCGTTCGGGTATTTCCAGTGCTCTCTGGTTCTCCACCTTCATAGATTTAAGCCAAGCTTTAATGGGAAAATCCTTTGGTGCCCTTATTTGCATATTTAGAAATGCTAAGCAAAATGCATTGAGATGATTTAGCATTCGAGAGGAATTTTTGCTCTGAACAGCATTTACATCTTGAGGGAATGAGTACCGTAGTAGACTCATTTAAAAGTATAAAACAGCGCTGACTTCTTTCGTACGTGTAAGCTATGGGTCTTTTATCAAGAAAAAAAAAGTAACTACATCCGTTTAACACTGGAAACACCAACAGATGATAACACTGAACGCTTTTGGAACTATGTAACTTCTAAAGAGTCCTTTTATCTTCTACAAATGAACATTTACCTAAAAAGCATACTTTATTACTATCCAAAAAAAGGACTAGAATTCTTCCATCATCAAGTTTGTCATGCACATCATTAATCTGTTAAATGATAAGAAGAAACCGTAGAGGTCTCTTAGAGGAAGAGGTCTTATTCGGTCTCCCGATAGGTAGAGGTTTTTCGTAGATGTCTTATTCTTTAAAGAGTTCTATGTTATTATAGGTATATCAGCATGGAACAATTGGTGCATTCATAAGACAGGAGCTAGAAGGTAATAGGTTTTTTACGGTTTCAATTGAAATACTCTCTGGTAACCGTGGTGATGAAATCAGAACTGCAAGACATGGTGAAGTACACCTTGTTTCATGTACAGCGTACTGAATTGCATGAATATTCCTCAGTATCGTATCCGTCATTTCCTCTCAGTAAGCAGAAAAGTAGCATGACAAGTTTTTACAATTGACCTAATATTTTATTCTCTTAAGTGACAATCGGAGGAAGTTACAGTTGAAATTCTTTTCAACTTTCCTCTTTTAAGACTTATTCAACAGAAACATTGTATTGCAATTTTAAATGTATATTAAAATTATGCAGCTTTTTCCATTCATTAAGCAACTTTTTTTTTTCAGGTGGATTTTCCAGCTTCATTCGATGTGTCTACAAAGCGAAAAGAGTTAATAACAATATAGTAACTCTAGTGTATGTTTAAAATTTTTACATTCTTTGACTACAAATTTAATAAAATGCTTCAGGGAATTTTATGCAAATTGATTTTTGCGTGAGTTTCTCCCTCAGTTAGTCTCATTAAGCTAAATCTCTAAGGATAAACAAGGCAATTTGTTTGGTTTTTTCGTAACTTTATAACTGATGTATTCTTTGGTTGATCTACAAACGGCTTAGAAAGAAAATTTACTGAAAAATGATTTAAAAACACAAGTAAAATTAGATAGGAATAAAGTAAATTATGAAATCATGTTCTAAAATAATTAAGTCGATGATTTGAGCAATTAGAATAACTGAGGTAGTTATGAGGGAAAATTCTTTCATGTTCCCATCGAAATTCAGGAATTTTTTTTTACTGTGAAAAAATCATGTAAACTCAGTTTGAAATGTTAGGATATCAAAAAAGGAAAGGATTTAATTAGCTAATGAGGTGGTGTTGGTCCCTCAATAGTTTGATTTTCTTCAAGTATAACATCAGTAGTCCTCGAAATATCACAGTTTGATTATATCCCGTGACTCTCAACTCAGTTCAGTCCAGTGCCTATGCTTTAACCTCATCGCATGGTGACAAGACAAACTTAACATGAATAGAAATCCGAAAGACGTTAAAGTCATATACGTTAAAGCCATACCTCAAGTTACGACCAGTATTACTTGAATTTTATCACCTTTTAAGACTAATATTTGATTGTGTTAAGATGCGAACGTGATCAAGGATGTTGTGAGAATGGCTGTTGTCCAAAAGATCAGCATTGGTAAGTCTGAGGGAAAACAAACTATTCTTAGAATGACATCTAGTCAGTAGTTCTATGAGGTTCAATACTAAACAGCATTCTCTAGACCATGTGCATTCATTAATTTCATAAGAAATTAGATAAACATTGAAAAGTTTATTTAAAGGATGGCTGGTGTGTACGTTTTATTGGCGTTTGTGTTGTTGGTGTTCGTAGTGGGAGCTGTGTTGATGATTACATGCTATCAGAGAACGAAGAATAAACAACGGAAAGAATTACGTCAAGCTATGGAATACAACGGCTCTACACCTTCACAAGTAAGCTTGAATTACTGTAGGAGGTCAAATTAGGTCAAATTTAAATCATTGTTAGGTGAATATTATATTGAAAGAGCGAAAATATTCATGCTATGGTTAAAGTAAAAAAGGAAAATATTGCTTAGATTTATCACCGTGAGTCCAATAAATCCATTCTAAGGATTCGCCAAACTTCATAACCTTTTTCCCAGACCGTCGCTAAAGGATCTTACCATTAGGCAGATAACCTTCTTGATGTGCATTTGATGTCCTGTAGAACTCAGTTACTGAAAGCTAGTCTCATCGAATATCACTCGAACGTATTAGAGACGTCCAATCCACCTACCATCAATGACGTGGCGTGGACGGTTGTGCAATTAGTTTTTTACTGCTGACGTACTTTATAGCTTCGGGTTACCTTTCTAACTTGCCAACTACGAAAAACGTCTAGCATCGAGGCATTGTTAAAGCAGAAAGAATCCTGGTGTTGCAAAGTTGGTATCAGAGTTCTGAGTCTCTGGCCCTCTTTTCAGTACATCTTCTAATTTCTTCTCTGTTTTTCAGGCCTCATACTCACATTTGCTAATTTCTAGTGTTATACCGCTGGTCATATTGACCTCACAAGCTAGATACACGTAGCTTGAGCATTCTAAGATGTCCTTTACGTTGAACGTAAAGAGGCTTCAAAAACGCATCGGTTTTTCATGAACGTACGTCTCTTCGAAGCTTAACTGAAAGCCAATTTCTCCACAAGCACTTTTGAAGTCGACTAACATCTACGCCGCTCGCTCGATGTTGGTGCAATGGATATTACCATCGGCAAAGAAGAGATAAAGTCGTCTACCGTTGATTTTTTTCCAGTATCGTTCTTCTTATTCTATTCTGATTCTTGAAATTTTGTTTATTACAGGGTGCAGTTGGTGCGTATTCGTCGTATGGTGGGCCAGCATACTGAGCAGGTGCAGTCCAACATGCTTGAAGGTCTCCAAGCGAATTCGAAGACTACTAGTTTGGTTCTTTCATTAATATCATGTATATATAAATTGAGATTGTTTTTATGTATATATTTTTGTTCAACACATAAAGTGTTATTCGAAATGAACCACGTGTGAATTGAGTTACGAATTTGACAGCATCATGAATTCTGACGCTCTTCGATTTAATATCTAGCTTCCTTCAATCAATATCTATCACGTGACAGGTATTTCTATTTTTCCGTAAGCTTCTGACATGAAATCATTGATACCAGAGTGATGAAGTAAACGACGTGTGTATAACGATGGGCATCGGTAGATATTACGGTGGAAGACTTCACGACTCTACCACGCTATTTCTTTTTTATAAGGCTTCAGGTCTACTGGGAAGTTCTGCTCATTTTGATTACAATAACTTTTGAAAAGTAGATGTATATTTGACAAAGGTTTGGCTCTTTATTTTTGCCACTAAATGTATACATACTGACGTACCTAACTAACTAATTAAAACAAAGTTGATTCACGTTAGAATTAAGCGTACAGAAATAGCGTACCCATTGCTACTCAGCCTCATCTTCGATCGACGACGATCATTTTGAAGCAAGATCCTTTTTTGACGACATAGGAAACCGCACAAAAGCTTAATTGAGCTTAACCCAACCATTTCGAATCATATGCGGAAGATGCGATTGGTGTGGAAAAAGGGAATCATCGATTCCGCATATGCACATCTCTGCTTGCTCAAAACAAAATCTAGCCCTTCTCGAAAAGGATGACAACCGTGGAGGAAAAGTGGGTTATCTACCACAATATCTTTAGAAAAAAGCATATTGTGAGCCCGGATAGTGCGATGCTTCCACCTCTGAACCTAATTTGACTCTTGATAAGAAAATGCAATGGTGGAAATTTCACAACCAATATATTACGAGCTTTTAATTTGAATAAGGTATTCAACTAGAAGAACTATTATCGGCAGCCCTATAATATGAAGACAGCAGCCCAAGAAAAGAGGCTGGCGACATTCAATAGAAAGGACACCATACTACATCATACTGGTAATACAGGCCACATGTTACCTCAGAAACTCTTCAAAAAACTGCAGAACCAACCTAGGAAATTCTTTCACATGCACTATTTATTATCGGACTTAGTACCCTCTGACTATCAATTGTTTTTGTCTTTTTTGATTCTCAATTTCCCAGTTCTCAAGGTATGAGAAATCGCCCTCACGGTCGCAAGATTTCTGATAACAATAGCGATTGTACTTTTTAATAAAGCTCATTGATGACATGAATAATTTGCCTATTACTAATTTTTAAAAACGGACAGAAGTCCCCCGTATGCTCTATAGATTTGGTCATTGTCAATGTCATTCAAATGTCGCCGAGGATCGAGTGAAATACTTGTATAATGAAAGGCTTCACCTGCTGGTATAATTAATTCAACGAGACATTCGGTAGTTGTCCAATCTCTTCACGATTATGATAAATATGAAACTTATCACTCCACCAACGTTGCGAAAAGTGTACAACGAAATTTTCAAAAGGGTAGAGAACAAAAGAGATATTTAAAATTGTTTCTTATGGGTAGTGAGGCACTCAAAATGAATACCTCTTCACTCCTTAACGTTTTCGATCTACAACTGAAACAAAAGTGTCGGAGAAATAGTGAAAACAGATTGATAACCATGTGATAAGATTGTTAACGAAATATGATCATCAAGAAAATTAGCTAATGTCTCATTTGTAGGTGAGGTCCATTTCTATATAACAACATCGCAGGACGTCGAGGTACTGCTATTGAACAAATGTCTATGCTCATATTTTTTATTCTAATACATGCTGCCCAAAAATTAAATGCGATCCAACTAATACTGAATATTAGGCTTGTAAAATACAAGTATAATTAGATGTAATTGTATTTTTTCTTTACAATAATCGTAGTTGTATTATTACTTTGCTATGCTGTTGCAATACCTATAATGATAATGAATTGGTAGCAAAACTCGGAACCTCAGGTGGGACTCAAACCCGCACCTACAGATATCCAGTCTCTCGTGCTTATCCATTACACTAATGAGACAATTCTGCGAGCCCTAAAATCACCACTTGCCCGTTGATGGGTACGACCTGGCGAGCTTATATCGGCATTGCATCCAGTTAAGCTGGAAATTACGGGATAACCCGAGTTTTGCAGCCTCACTCAGCATAACTGCAGATAGTGTAATTAATTAGTTCACTCTTTTAAGTATATCGGCAGAATAAAGATGAAGTATATACTAAAGGGTGCGAAACGCAGTGGTGGAGGAGCGTCAATAATGCACGGGCTCGTATCAGTGTGCTCAGATTATCAGCTGACTCAATTCTACCAAATCCACCATCTCTTCGAAATCGATAAATTATTACCATAAAAAATTCTGGAAAGAGAAGCAGAACTGTATAGAGTGTTGCCGAGGGTTGTGATGAGTGATTCTATTGTGACCATGTTCACATATCAATCAATCAACGATACCACGTTGGTCCAAATGCGTAGGAGCATCCAGTAACAGCGGTAGATCAACACTAAAGCTTATTTTATCCCATGTATTAGATGCCACTAATTGGAGTTAATGGTTTCGGGTGATATTAAAATACGTGGTTAATCTGTGAGTGATCTTTTTGTTGCTGTGGTGCGATTTCTTAGAAACCACAATCATTGGACTTGAATAGTAAATTTTATTTGATTTGAACTGGACTTGAGGTATGTTGAGTTACTACTGCCTCGTAGTTTCTCATCGCTCACGCATCGGAAAGTGCAGCGGCCACATTTTTGAAGCTTTAATTTAATAGTTATATGCTGCGTATTTTTAGTAGAATAAAATAGAAGTAGTGTAGCTTTATAAGTTCATCTTCTAACAAGCAGTAGATCAGGTATAGTTTTGCTTACTGATCACTTCTTCTATGTTATCTGATCTTATCTGATATCTCATATGTTATCTATCTTATCTGATCTTCTATCTTCTATTTGCTACTGAACATGAACCGATTCAATGTATTTACATAAGTTGGATCCATAAGTATCCAGATATCGTTCTAATCGTGTTGACTAAGATCGAATTTTCCTTCCTAAATCAAGTCACTGATGAGATCTTAGAAACGAAAGAGAAACGATATCTGACTTGGTTTCTGTATTCCTGTATTGGAAAGTGAAACACGAGCTGCGAATCCTCAATAAGTCATTTACCGTTTGAAAATTTTGTGAACTAACAACAGATCAAGGATGATTCCTTTGTTCCCCGAAAAGCCTCGACAAAAACTGTGAATGGGATAGATGGAAAAATTTGAGAAACGACAACAGTTTTTCTTCTAACTCTAATTATATAAATAGCTTAAATCCATCATTATTAACTCAAACGTGTGTAATGCCTCTATTACCTCATCAGACTGGGCCAGTTAACGGATATATATTACCTCATTAGATTAAGCTAATTAACCTACAAGACTTTTTGTGAACCTTTTAATCATATACAAGGATGGAAAAATTTTGATTACTTCTCGGTCTCCCTGATATTTACTAACAATTTTATCAGCTGCTCCATTTGTGTTTCTCTTTGTTCGACTTTGGTATCAGTATTATTCGCGTAAATCTGAGTCATACAAATCGTCATCAATGTTTGGGAATCAGAAGACTCTTCGTTTTATCGAGTAGCATATGAATGACTTAAGTAGGATAGAGTTTGACACTGATTACTTACAGCTTTCACTGCGAC
>KN716514.1:139715-150209 GCA_000816705.1 Dictyocaulus viviparus
AAAAGCTTATTTTATCCCATGTATTAGATGCCACTAATTGGAGTTAATGGTTTCGGGTGATATTAAAATACGTGGTTAATCTGTGAGTGATCTTTTTGTTGCTGTGGTGCGATTTCTTAGAAACCACAATCATTGGACTTGAATAGTAAATTTTGTTTGATTTGAACTGGACTTGAGGTATGTTGAGTTACTACTGCCTCGTAGTTTCTCATCGCTCACGCATCGGAAAGTGCAGCGGCCACATTTTTGAAGCTTTAATTTAATAGTTATATGCTGCGTATTTTTAGTAGAATAAAATAGAAGTAGTGTAGCTTTATAAGTTCATCTTTTAATAAGCAGTAGATCAGGTATAGTTTTGCTTAGTGATCACTTCTTCTATGTTATCTGATCTTATCTGATATCTCATATGTTATCTATCTTATCTGATCTTCTATCTTCTATTTGCTACTGAACATGAAGCGATTCAATGTACTTACATAAGTTGGATCAATAAGTATCCAGATATCGTTCTAATCGTGTTGACTAAGATCGAATTTTTCTTCCTAAATCAAATCACCGATGAGATCTTAATTGAGAAACGACGACAGTTTTTCTTCTAACTCTAATGATTATATAAATAGCTTAAATCCATCATTATTAACTCAAACGTGTGCAATGCCTCTATTACCTCATCAGATTGGGCCAGCTAACGTATATATATTACCTCATTAGATTAAGCTAATTAACCTACAAGACTTTTTGTGAACCTTTTAATCATATACAAGGTTATTGTTTCAGAAAAGTCAAAAGAATCACAAGAATTGACTTTGGTCTCGTTAAACTTTTGTTGTACGTTATAGATGCTGGAAGAATTCGATGCGCTCGTGTTTCCTGTACTAGCGTTGATAGTTGGCTTGATTCTCGACGAAGTTAACAAACTAATCAGCTTCCTCGGCATACCTGATAGTGTATTACAATTTCTTATAGCAATGTGTGGAAGGTATGTTTACCTCAAGCTATATGAATAAGATTTTCCCAATTATTCAATTATTTTTGTATTTCAATGCCTGAATTGAGAGTGAAGCGGCAAACGAACTGCCCGTGAGGTTTCTTTCGACAGAGGGAAGCTTCCCAATGCACATAGGTGTCAGCAGCACTGGCAGTTGTAATTATGGCTCAACCAATGCGTATTGTTGCTGGTGCCATAGTTCACCTGCAAATATCACCACATGCACGTCTAGAATATTTCGTCAAAAACGTGTGGATTGTGTATTTGAAGCTTCATCTGAGTTTTCACAATTCTTTATCAAAAGTCAAAGAAAGGCGGTAGTGAGAACGTGGCAAACCGAAGATCCGTGAGATTCGGATCGAGTCACCTCTGAAGTCCCAGTGTTTTTAACTAATCCAGTTACGTGAGATGATAAATTCACATTGGCTGTAAATCTGTGAGCGTACATAAAGAGCATAGGAGGAAAAGCGACTAAGTTATATTCTGAAGTATTGTCAATTAGAGGAATGATAGGGTTAATTACTTACTTACTTGGTTACCTGTACGACCCATCGTCACACGTAGTGCGAGCCCCAGCAAATCTCCATTCGTTTAGTTCTCGCGCGATTGTCGTCCGTGGTGGTGGTCTTCCGCGTACATGGCGACACTGGGGTTGTTCTTCTTAAACTGCATAATTATGATCATTTGCTCCTGTGGTTGGTTCACACCTCGGTATATGGTTTTTCTCATTCAAAAGTAATCCAAATTTTAAATTTTTTTCTTACATTTCTGAAAAGGATTTATGAAATGACGATTTCCAAGTTTGTTGTACTGCGAGCCTCATATAGCTTCATAGCTTCACATGTGCTTAAGCAAAAGAAGAAGCATTAGTCTATAAATTGACCATGTTGCGATGCGGTCCGTCTACTATTTCCGAACGAAAAAATCCTCCGTAAACGTAAAACATTTCATGCTATAAGCAACTGTGAGAGCGGAATATACGATATCTGACTTGGTTCCTGTATTCCTGTATTGGAAAGTGATCGTGAAACACGTGCTGCGAATTCTCAATAAGCCATTTACCGTTTAGAAATTTTGTGAACTAACAACAGATCAAGGATGATTCCTTTGTTCCCCGAAAAGCCTCGACAAAAACTGTGAATGGGGTAGATGGAAAAATTTTGGTCACTTCTCGGTCTCCCTGATATTTACTAACAATTTTATCAGCTGCTCCATTTGTGTTTCCCTTTGTTCGACTTTGGTATCAGTGTTATTCGCGTAAATCTGAGTCATACAAATCGTCATCGATGTTTGGGAATCAGAAGACTCTTCGTTTTATCGAGTAGCATATGAATGACTTAAGTAGGATAGAGTTTGACACTGATTACTTACAGCTTTTCACTGCGACCTCTATAGAGTAGATTTTCCTTGGTGTTTTCAAATTACTAGCTATACCTCAGTACTTTGTGAGTGGTGAAACAACAAGTGTCTTGATTCTAATCAATAAAATAAGGTTCAATAAGGTTAATGAGGTTCATCTGATTGATCGCTTGTACTAAAACTTGAAGCATTTGTTAATATTTGTACATTCCAGCACTGCAATGAATGCATTTCTCCCAGCTGAAGTAGCAATTAACCTAACGGAAAGATATTCGTGGACTTCAATGAAACCAGAAACAATCCTAAAGGTCAGAGACAAATGATCTATGCCTTATCGATCTTAGTACTTAATGTGTGGTCATAGTAATACGCTTAATTGTGCAGTACTACGAAGCTTGAGACAAGAGTGTTAATAAAACAGTAATTTGGAGCCATTCTTAGTTCCTAATGGAGCATTCTGAAATCATTATCACAGGTAGTGGGCACGTTTTATGGATCGAAGGGATATCTCTTGTAGTGTTATTTTATCAGTGTGGTAACAATTCTTATTAGTCTTACTTCACGCTAGGCTTTTGTGGAAAATGGAGGGGTTTCAGAAACACCTCCACGACCACGATGACGCCTACAATCCATTTGAAGAAGCATAATGTTACCTAATGATTCAAAAACGTCAACATTTAACATCGTTGATCTACTTTTTTACTAGAAACTACAGTACACTTATAGCGTTGTGAGATTTTAAATGTATATTAAAATATAGATGTATTGGACTCATAAGTTCCTTGTTAGGAGTTCTTTCTCAAATCTCAGATCCTCCCTATCAATGATATGATAATATATCTATAGTAAACTGAATATTATTATGATGTTTTGCAGTCTTTTGAAAGAAGCAAAGCATAAGTGAATTATTATTACTATTATTATATTCGAGCTCTACTTAAATAGGCTTAATAAAGGCGTCGTGTTTCATTTCATTGCTTCAAAATGTGACAGTACCTAGCAGTACTTGGCTGGAATGAGAGCAGCTATTTATTAACTTCAAGCGCTTTTCGGTTTTTACTTATATATAATGTGTGGTGTTTTCTTTCAGATGATGTTACCACCGTTACTATTTGAAGCGTCGTTCAAAATTAATGCACATATGTTTTTCGCTAAGGTTTATCTGATTGTATCACTAACAACAGTCGTCTATTTTGAGACACTGTTTATTGCTTCTGCCTTCATGCTTCCAGTATTAGTTCAAACACAAAAATTCAAAATTTCAGCGGTATGTCACTCAATCTTCACATAATAGCTAAGATTTCGTAGATTTTGATCCATGAATAATCCTTAACTCTACCTCTTTCTGGCCAACTATAGCTTGAGATTCTCATTCTACTTCAGATATATTTCTATAGTATGAAACATTTAGGTCTTCATATTCATTGCTATAATCGTTGCGACTGATCCAGTAGCAGTGGTGGCTATTCTGGAGCAATATAATGCTCCTCACCGGTTGAGAATTTTGATTGAAGGCGAATCACTTCTTAACGATGGTCTTGCCTTAACCGCTTATAGCGCTCTTGTTAGCATTCTTCAGGTTAGTTAATATTTTTTTTTCTTAACTCTTATGTTTTGAATTCCAAGAGGTTAATTACAGTACACAGGGCGACGGCTGTTTAGGTCTTTTCCTGAAGCTTTGTAGTAAATCACTATGTCTCCTAGTAGTTGCATTAATACAAACGTCTTCAGAATGAATTTGCTTCTTATAGACATACGTAAGTATGGTAAAGTAGTTTGAGTCCCTAATGATGCTGAGTCAATCGGAAAACTTGGAGCTCCATCAATTGAGAGCATCTCACCATTGAAACTAAATCATCGATTTTGTGATTTCTGGAAAGATGAGATACTTTCAGAAAACGTACATGAATTATCTTGTTACTTTGTGAATATTGTTTTGATATGTCACTTCACTAAAGCGTATTTGCCTCATTTCCCTAGAATCATCTCCATGCGTCCAAGTTTTTCCTCACAGCATTACTATACGGATGTTACTAGGTGACAATTAGTGTTGAAACGGTACTACTGTGTAAGCTATATGTGCTGCCTGAATGTACGTCATTACGATGCTACATCATCCCCTCACACATTTGTGGTACATCTTTACAGATTCAAAAAATATGTGATAAAGGTATATTGACAAAAGGCAATGTTCATATTTGTCGCCTCACTTGTCCACAATGTTCGTTCTCTGATCAAGTTATACCTCATAGGTGGCTTTTTTTGAATCAATATAATATCGATTGATCACATGTGAATAAGAGATTTCATCTAGATAAGAAATTGACGTGAAAAGTTAAATGAGATTTTCGTTTTTTTCAGATGGAGTTAGATTATACTGACTACATCAATGTGCCTGAGTTAGTATTTTTACTCTTTATGAATGTTGTCATTTCACCAATTATGGGTATCATTGCCGCTAAAACTGTTTCATGGATTGTTCATCGATTGAGAGAAAACAAAAAGCGACAGGTGATTGCTGTTTACACGAAATATTTATCTTCATTCAATTGAAACACATCACAATAGCCGATGAGATTCTTAGTGGCATCTATAACGAGTTTGAGTTTTGAGTTTTGAGTTTTGAGTTTAATGACCCTTGATCCATAACTCATCCAACAATAATGATAACATATCCAGGCATTCATACTGGTGTCGGTATACGGTATATTTATGCTCTGTGACAAATGCTCTGGTTCACCTGCTCTCGGCCTATGCACATTCGGAATTATGTTGAGTTCGTATAGGTAAGCTGAGTGCATTAATTCAGTCAGAGATTTGATCCATTTGCTCATTTTAGCTATAATGGCACTAGATTGTTTATTTATTTATTTATCACTCACCTGTTCGTTTATTTTTTTTATCACTCAATGAAAATTATTCTATTCTATTCTATTCTATTCTAAGTTCATCCTAGCAATTCATCATCATTCAGTTCATCCTATTTTTGTGCGATGCAGAAGACCATTCATTTTGTTATCACCATTCCTACCTACTTTTTTTCTTTTTTTTTTTTCATTGATTTGCCTGATCTTACCAATCAATGGTTGTTTATCACTCAGTCTTCCTATACCATATCCAACTCATTATTTTTTTCCATTACCTTATCCATTATAACGAACCTCCTTCTACATCTGAAACGCTTTTGAGTCCATTAATACGAAGCGTTAAGATATTCCTCAGGTGCGATCTAGAAGATGACCTGTCCAATAGCCGGAATATGCCATTTTTGAATTTCCTCTTCTTGAAAACAACTGTACAGAAATTTAATCATGGATTTGAAATCTATTCAATTCTAGAATTTCGGATTTAGACTTTTTCAAATAAACGTATCATATCATAATATCAGTGGTGGCAGTGCCGCAGTGACACGCCGGCCCAAATTAGTTCGTGGCCGCCCCCCAGGCCTACCAAGCCCGCCTCCCTCCGGGGTCGGTAAATTGGTACCGGAGGAGTCTGGGTAAGATAACTGGCACTGACTTGGTGAAGAGCGGTCAACTCAAATCATTGTATAGACGGGGCACGCAGTCAATTACCTTCACGATATCACGTTGAACACGAATGCGTTGGTGCATCCCACCATAAGGGATTGATCAACGCCAACAATTATCTTATCTTATCTAATAAGTCTATCGCAAATCTTATTTGAAATGTGGTGTGTATAGATTTTTTACTTCAGAGAAACAATTGAACCGGAAACGTCACAAGTTGCGTTGGAGCTGTGGGCAACAATGGGCTACTGGGCAAATAATGTGATCTTCATTTTTGCGGGATTTTGTGTCGGTAGTGAAATATTCCAGAAAAAACACATCAATTATAAGGTGCATATTCTAATTTTTATCTACATATAACTCACTCATATGAGAATACTGTATTTCAGAGGTACAATAATGGATATTTGGAAGTTGATATTGCTGATTTATTTACGTTCTTTGAGGGAATATTACTCGCACCAATACCATTGTTTGCAAGAATCGCCTCTGTCTACATCTTCTATAAGGTAACAAAATAGTTCCTCTCTTTTACTTGTAAGAGTTACAAATTATGAATGTAAGCTTGATTGCGCCATAACAGACAAAATAGTTGGTCTACAATTTCTTCTGATTGTAAGATTTTCATGGATTTCATATTATTGTTTACGAGTAGTGCTTTTGATTTTCATCCATTGTTATTTACATCAATAAAGAGAAAGAAACAGAATAGTATGATAGTGATAACGATTACTTGATGATAACAACAATCATAACAACACATGAAAACGTCAATAACCGTGCCGATAATGGTCCCAATAAACAATAAAACAATCGATTCAATTACAGTATTACGGTATGATTTCTACACAACCGCTACCACCATGGTCTGATTTTGCTCTGCTTGCGTATTCCGGTCTACGAGGAGCTCTAGGTCTTATTCTAGCGATGGAACTACGCAATAAAGTAAAATTTGATTTCCTATTGAAATTCTGCTGCACAGAGATCACAATTGATAGGAATCAATCATTTCAGATTCCTGTGGAAATGACTAAGAAAATTCTGCTATTAACATGTTCAACTACGTTTGCTTGTCTCGTGTTTCAGGTAATCGTTAAAAAAGAATGAAGCTGATAAATAAGAATGGATAAAATTGTTCCACAAAATTTTAAGTGATGTTACTTGGCTTACCACTGATAAATGCTACAAGGGTTTAAGGGTATGACATTTGCCAGTATGGCAACGAAAGAAGGATCAACGAAACGTTCCAAGTACGTGAGGGATACGTGCGTTCGGCTTTGTCGTTTTCTTGACATTAAGGTTTGCGATTGTTGTTAAATCTGTTGCTATATGCTTCTCTAGAAACTCCAAAGAAACTCTTAATTCTGCTCAAGCGGTTCGCTTAATGTATGCCTTTTTAAAGTTCTTCATGCTTTTACATTTCTCGTATTCACGGAAAGGGCTCATGTGTTGAGGTAAGCGGTGGAAAAACTCACAAATATCGTTATTGCTTTTACTAGCTGTATGATTACTTATCATTTATGGCCACTGTAGTTATGTTAGAACGCTTGCCTCTACGACGACAGTGCAAAGTGACCATCGTATTTATGAGCACACAACGAAACACCTTGTACTTTCCTATTAACCCATCTACACAAATATATGAGGAGAAAATCAATAGATGTACATTCAAAATTTGAAATATTCACCGAAATAGTGAGGTTCAGCTGTACGTTGACATTCTATACGAGTCAGAATGCTTTATTCAGATTCGTGAAGCACTGCACACGATGCGATTCAATCGTAGCGAATACGTTGTCGGATCGAATTGGCACGTTGTCAAAGTGCAACTCACCGAATGCCTGAAGAAGCACGCAACACAAATGGAAAATGATATGGTACTAATCATTTCTCTATCTAAAAATCTTAGACATTTTATTTTTTTGGATGCAACAATGAAAAGCAAGTGAGAGACTACTTTGAGGGATGTGAAGGCAATTCGCACTAAGCCCATTTACACAATAGGCAAAGCGATCCAATCAATGAATGACTAATGATATATTCAATATTGATTGATCGATAACGATTAATGATTCAGAAGTAATCATGACCTATGAATTCGCTTATGAGAAGTCAATCTACGCGCAATTATTTTCCAGATCGCTAAGAGATTACTTTAGATGCAACCTCAAGACGATTTAAACCCGGAAGAAACGATTGGTGATGAAAACAAGGATAATGTGAAAAATGGAGACGTTGTAGATGCTCGAACTGGCTTTTACGGCATTCTTTTAGCTCGGGTGAAATTTATGGAACTCCTTTTGCTATCACTACGTTTAGAAATATACATTATTAAAATATCTCACGTTTCATTCTCTATCCTCATAACAAGAAAGAACGTTGAAAATATGACCTGAGGGCACATCAATGACGGCCGTTTTTTGTCTATTTGAGAATGTTTTTTTCTCTGCATTGAGAAGTAATGGAACGATATCGAAAAGTGAATAACAAATTTTATTTGTAATTCAGGTACATGACTCATGGGCACATGGATCAATAAGCGGAACAACAGCACACATCGTTATAGCGATTCTGGAGCACGGTATCGACGAAGGACAAATCACTGCTGAAGATATTGAGCATTTTCTAGGCACTTTTGATTTGAATATCTTCGAAAAAGCAATGTTTGAAATATCCGAAAGATTATTCGTGAGTGTATAGCAAATCGATTTCCTTTTTTAAACATATGGTTCACGTATAGTAAATTAAAGCAAGCTGTCGTGCTTCACGAATTGGATGTGTCGCAGGTTCATTTTAAACCTGACGTACTGGAGGAGAACGTAGGCAATTTTGCTTTATGCTATGGCATAAGCAGAATCGTTACCTAATGCTGCTTAGCTTTCCGCTTTTTTTCTCCGCTTGCTGCTCTAGGTAGCATATTGGCGGAAGCGGAACGCTATCTGAGTAACATGGCAGTACCTACTACTACTACTACTACTACTGTGCTACATACACCTATGTGATTACCCACTGAATACTGAATACTTATTTTAATGAATGTGGGTATTCAAACGTCCATCTTTTCGTCCAACTACATCAAGACGTTCAATGTTTTTTGACTGGTTGTATTGAATTAATCTGAATCCGCAATACTTTGTAATTTGATCCTTGTTTAGTTATGGATTTGTCATGACACTTGGTTGAATCGTTTCGCTGAGATTGGTAGTTGTCCACTTGTTTCTCCAACGAAATCAAACAACATCCACTATGCCGTATCGAGACCTTTCGAAAAGTTTGTGTTTATATTTCTAATTCATTAACAAGAACAAGGCTAATTTAAGCAATAATTTTTTTATGGCAACAAATTAAACTATGCTTACCTAAGCAATTGACTATACCAGTTGCAAATCCTAACACCTTGGCGATTTGTTACAAAGCCAGCATAATTAACGACGAGCTTCTAAAGATGTTTCATAGCATTGAGCTGTTTTAATTATAGGATGTTCAACGCAGTGAAGTGATAATTGGTAGTAGCATGGTGCTTACAATCACATCGTGAGAATTACTCGATCAAACTGTCTCTCATTTTTTCACTACGTGGCGTACTTTTAGTAGCCGTCAAGTCAAATTAGCCGATACTGTAGATGATCACCCTGGATTCAACAGTGACAATCAACCCACTGTATTAGATATCCGTAATTTTTTTGTCGTTAACATACCTTATCACTCAACTGAGTAAATATTAGGCTGGACGTCAAACTTGGCTAATATCCAGTTGTTAAGACGAACTAATCAAAACAGGCAAATTAATAACAGACATGGCTTGACAATGTCTTCTGGTATTTTGAGCCTAGATAGGATCTAAGTTGTTTCTAGAATTTTAATTTTCCTATATCCTGCCAGAGTAGTGCAGTATCACTGAGTATCACAATCTCTTACTAAAACTCTTATGAATTACATCACATACCCGACCTACCTAACTTCTAATGGATTTTCATACACAGCTGCTTCTCTGTTCACTTCACGCTGATGTTAGTCAGAATTTTAGATTAACATAGTTACGTGGTATCAGAAACGTCTAGCACAACAGTTTTCGATCGGTAGTCGGATTATTGTTAAACTCATTCGTTTTTGATACATTATAACTATTAACCGTCCACTTCGCAAGGTCAGTCTCGTGAAAGCTGACGAACATTGGTCGAACCAGTTGATAGGATTCGATGACCATGTGGCAAACTACGATCGCTATCTACAGATAGTATATGAGACATGCAGTAATGTCAACTTTTGGGTGGATATTAGCCTTATGAAAGTCCTATATCGATTAGAAGATTTCATATATATAGAGGATATTCTCTCCGTTAATTTAATCTTTATCAAGCTATCGACTCCCACTCTCAGATTGACCAGCTCGCGAAAACATTAGTAGAACAACCGAGTAATGATCGAGTAATGATCAAAACCTCTCAAGACGTTGTCATGTGAAGACCTTAGGCGACTTCTATAAGCTTCTATTATTATGAAGCTTTTTTGCTCTGTAGTAGTTCGACTAGTAATTATCTTTAGCAACATTTGATGAGATTTAATTAGCAAAAGCAGTTGAAAGCTTCATGTTTCGAATTACAGATGGTGGATATT
>KN716515.1:0-21393 GCA_000816705.1 Dictyocaulus viviparus
GGTTCGCGCCACGTAGCCTCGCGACTAACCGGCTTGAGATCCCTCAGCGAGGGAGATCCGTGGCAGCGAGGGAGATCCGTGGTAGTGGTACCATGGAAGAAATAATTCACGTAATCTTGATGTCTTCCAGTCTCGCATTCATTTACTGGTTGTAATACCCGGGCTTTGTTGAACTAGTAGTGAAGCTTCTATGTAACGTTGTATGACTACTGGTCTATCAAATATTATGTCCACGCCCACCTCATAGTCCATTATGATGCTTTGTGAACACGATGAATGATAGATGGCTCACACCATGCCTATCTCACAGTCCAGTATTTTTGTTAGATATATCTGAAGAATAGTTAGCAACTGCTTTTTTTTCGCTGCCGCTTTTTCTATTGGACTAATTATTTTTCATTGCATTGGTTTTTTTGCAAACGATGATCCGACACGACAGCAATAGTTGATATCCCATTTAACTAACTCTATTGAATTTAAATGTTAATAATACGTTTATTATCTGGCACTTTTATTGATTGAATCACTTTTAAGTCTCCATTTTTCATATATTTCTTTGTATTTTGCTTTGATCTTTCTTCTGTGTCTAATCGTTTTATTGGATTTCTTGAATGAAAATTCACTATTTAAGCACTGCTAGTGGTTGTCTTATGAATAGAAGTAGAGACTTGTGTGGATCTCGACAGGTAAAAATTCAATAATATATATATTAATAATATATGCACTATATAGAATAATCTATGACCATAAAATCTGTGATGAAGGTGATCAATAAATCAATGGACTTGTTTTATACAAGAAATTTGAGTGTATATCAGTAGGACTTATGTAAATATCTATTCCTACAGTAGTTATTCATTATGCTTTCTTTTATTAGACACAATAAAACAATCGTAAAAAACATCACTGAAGTCGAGTGCTTTGGAAAGGATTTATGCGTAACTGAATATGCAGATCAGATGAAGTAAGCTTTTCTTCGATAAGGTAATTGACATTAAAATCGTTTTAGATCATCGCATCGCTCTTGTTTTTACTACACATTGCGATTGTAATATTACTAAGAAAGCGATAATCACAATGATGGCAACGCGTTCTTCTAGAACTTACATCTATTAAAAAATGAACACAAATAGAGCTGGTACAAAAATGATTGCGGTAGTTTAGGAATATAAAATGTTCTTAAACCGCAACCTTTCTTGCATTAGGCTAGTGAATTACTTACGTTCTCAATAAGTAGGTAAAAAGTATTTAAGCAAGTAAGTAAGTAATATCTAAACGCTCAAAACTGTTGTTATTGAGGAATAGGTGAAGTGATATAATGATTTCAACTGATATGATTTTCTAATAGTTACAAGTATTAAATATAAGTAATAAAATAATAAGATAAGAATGTTATATACAAAAAAGAACGTTGTGATTTGTATGATTCTTCTAGAATAATTTGCATCAAGTATAGTTTCCCATAAGATTTTTTAACGTTCAAATCGTACTAAAATATTGACTGGTTCATAAATGTCAACTGTCATTCGATGATGGAGATGCAGACAAAGCACGCGAGCACTTTTCTCTCGAGGCGGATCTAAAAGAGTTGCTGGCAGTCCTCCCTCCAATCCGGTTGTAAAGCTATGGACGGTGCCGCCGATCTGCTAGCACTTCTACCCGGTCAGTTTATCTATTCGATCGATAATGCTGAGCAAATCTGTTAAGCTATTAGTGTTTTTTTCTTGAACAATTTCAATTCGACGATTTTATAAGCAAATCGTCTAAATAATACATTTCAACATGAATGCTGTATAAATTCTTTGTGCAACGATTCAATGTTTTCTTTATATTCTGCTTAAGCTCAGTCTTTTCATCTAAACATTCGTAGTCAAGAATATTCTCCTCCATAGCTTCACTCTGTCATGACTTTACTGTCTGAAATTGTGAATTATAACGTGATTATTTCGGAATTATAGCATTTTTGACATCTATAATGTTAGCCTTCATATAAAGAATTTCTTACCTTCATTAACTTAAATCATCTCAGTCAGCGATTAATAAACTAAGGACTTTTTGATATAGTTTTCCTTCAAAATAATTAGGAAATATGTTACAAATTTTGCACTGAAATGTAAGATCATGCAGAAGGTTTACTGAAGGTTTAATTGGGCACAATGGGGTCAACTTTCTGTTTTAGTACATGTTTTATTTTTTAGAATGTAAATAACTGTTTTTTCTTCGACTTTTATGATTTTTGAAAAACTCAGAGAGGAATTTGCTTCATCCATTGACTTACTCAAAAATCCCAATTCCAAGTTTTCCCTTTTAGAGGTACAGGAGGCACTTAGCGATGAATTCGACGCCATCGAATGCTCTATAGGGCCGGGACCAGATCTTTCTCAATCACCGTTTCGTCTTAATATTTCTCATCTCGGTCGTGAAGTAAGGGATGAATAAATAAGAAAACATTTTCTTTATCTCAAAACATATATGTCGTCAAACCTCTGAATCTCATTATTTTTCATTCAATACTATAAAAAGTAATTTTTATACCATCTATTATTTTTCAGATCACTTACGTTCCAGATATCACGAATCTTAACGGATTTAACGATAATGGTCTACAGAGAATAAATCTATCCAAGGTAAGTGGTTATTTGATCTTAAATGTTTTGTGTTATTTCTAATATAGAGCTGTTTTGTCAGCAAATGAATTTTTTCATGCCTTTCAAACCTCCAATGGAAATTTCTTAATTATTTCATTGTTCGGTAAATCTTTGATTTTTTGGAATTCTGAATCGAATGAAATGTCTGTCTCAAGTTTGGGTCACCAATCTTTTCATTCAGAACAGCGCCCTATACACCGACGGTCACCGCAGTTGTTGTTTAGAGGTCATACTTGGACAAGGTCGTAATTGGCAGAATGCTCTCACTAAACTCTTTGATCGCATTTATCCAAACAAATGGGCGTTCTTTATCGTCGAACTTGAGCAGGTAGAAGCAACCTCTTAAGGAAGTTTCTTAAATGAGATTTTATCTCAATACTTTTGAAACGTTATGAATTAAGATCAAAAAATTATGTGATATAAAACGGTAGGTAGCCGCCCATTGGTGTTGGCGCGCTTTTTTTTCCCGATAATTGATGCAGAATTTCTGTGCATTTTACAAAGTGATTTGTTGGTTTTGACGCTTTCTTTTCCGTATTGTTTTTTACAGTGTTTTCTATGTGTCGCTGAAAATCCTACCAGTTTTCAAGAGTCTAACATTTACTGCACATCACGTTGCTGGTGTTCTTCTGTAGCAGTTGAGGATAACACTCCAGCTGCTTCTTTTCTCTCAAAAGTGAAGAAAATGAAAAAATTTCTCAATATAAATTGAGTTTCGAGCATGTCTTAGAAAGTTGAAACACTTCAAATGAACAGGGGAGAATATCTGTCATTGAGTTGGGTGAATCTCACTGACTCTTACTGTAATAGTGAATCCCACCAAATGATTTTGGCTTTTAACTGATTATGTGACAATGCTACTAAGCATAATGCTAGTGAAGTGGAAAATGATGCATAATGTTTCTCATCACTAAGTTCACGATATTATTGCAGTTGATCTTGTAACAACTTTAATCTTTAAATAAAAGAATAATATATCTAACACGGTCCTTATATATTAAGTTACTTTCTAATATTATATTCTATTGTAATACATCGCTGTATACTTATAGAAGTATTGATGTGCATCTAAGCACTATTACAACTTTGAGAATCGTTGCTCAAATGAAAACGAAAAGAATGCCAGAAAAAGTACCGTGCAACCTTTGAGGCTTGTAATTAGTATGTTTGCGTTACAGAATCAGCCATCATACCATTTACTCTGCTGTAATGCACCTTTAATCTCGGCAAGAAAAGAAGATACACCGGATTCGACGGAACAATCCTCACTATTGAGTTCGCCACCAGAATCCGTATGTCTTATATGATTTTTAAAAGTTTCCAAGATCGGCTATTCTTCAGTCTATTCCTTCATTAAAGCTCAAAATTTACTGCAATCAGATAGGTGCTAGTTTAGTGTGCTATCATATCACTTTCATAGTGCTATCATTGTATAGGACAATTACTTATCCACGTAGAGAAATGACGCAGGAATACGGTAGAGTTTCTTATTTGCTTTCTTGGAGAATTAGATGACCCATATTATCTTATTGTATGAGCCCCAATAACTCTCTATTTCAGGATTTGTTGAAGTAGATTGATGTTTTCAGATGTTTCACATCGGGCTAACTAAGGCATTATTGAGTTGTCACCTCATGAAGTCGTAAAACATCATAAATTAAAATGAATCAAATCTTGCTACTTAGTTTTTATAGTGTAATATTGTTTTGTAGGTAGATATACAGAATTACTTCGATTCCGAGGTTTTCAAAAAATGAGAAGCTTTGAAAGAATCTGTTTTCACAGCGATATTGTAATTCCGAAATTTTTTAGTTAGCTGAAACCAGCAAGCTCTCATTATGGATCGTACCAGTGACCAAAATGTTTGCGGTCCCGCCTCCAGTTCCACCAAAAAAGGTGAAAGTCGTAAAAAAGGTGGTCAAAAAACAAGCACCCAACAATGAAATGAAGCACGAGGAAAATGGAGAGAAAAAGAAATCGGTGAATTTTCAAGATTAAGCAGTATACTCTTTGTTTCATGTTTTTCACTCACGAATAGTACTTTTTTTATTACGTCCATCATAGCACTGTTTGAATTTTTGAAGTGTAGCACTTATGGCTACTTTTGGTAGATTTTTATGATTATTTCTATTATCGCTATTTGATTTTATAGTATTATTCACTGTGATTAATTGTGGTTAGTATTAGTAATCAAAAATAATTGCAATGTAACATAGCTTCTTAACTATTCTTAGAATTCTACTCAGAGAATAAGTTTTTTGAATGAGATGGAGAAACATTTCTTCTATTGAAGTGAATAAGATTTTTTGTCAACATGCAATATGGTTACAGTTAAAAGTGGTGCGGAAAAAGCTAGAAAAGGATGATACGTCTCCGTCGGAGCCAAATGGAGTCCACATTAACGGGTTGGTGGTCCTTTTCTGTTTATTGTTATCCGTTCATTTAAAGAGCTTCTTGTTTACAACATTTGCTAATCGTATATATATATATATATTCATAGTACAAACTGAATTTTGGACAAAAATGTATCGACAACAGCTTTCTTTAAAAAAATCGTTGGATACTCATTTAGGTTAAAGAGGCGTTTTGACGGCTGATTTTTGATTTCAGATGTGATGCAAGCACAGGTGGAACAATATCAATGAGTTATTCCAGTGACATATTAGAAAATACAACAAATATAAAACCACCATCAAATGAGGTTGAGCACATGGAAAGAGAAGTCATTTCGGTATGTTGAGCTATTTTTTAGAACCTTTGGTATTGTAGCTGTTAATGTCAACTACCACTTATTTTTGCTTGCTTCATTAGTTTGTTATTTCAAACAAAAAGCAAATCAGTATCAGGATGTAGATGCTATGTTTTCAAATGTCCTGCCTTATTATAACCTATATAAGATATAATTAGCTTTAGCGTTGATAAATCGCTGCAGGATGCACTTAATTATTCGCCTTCAATGTGCTGTTGAGAAGGTTATTGCAGATGGTTCTGCACTAGACAACTACATGAAGTGAGTAATTTTTACCCATTCAGTGCTGCTAAATTTTTTCCAGTATCAATTTAATGGTAACACAGGGACAGCGGATTGGTAGGTCTGGGTGCCGCTGCGGCCCTGCGTGCCCTAGTAGTATACAAAATACAACAGCATCTTCTACCACTATGCTGCGTTCCTTTTTATAACATTAGCAGTTTGGATATGCAACAAAAAGAACTGGATTTCTATTTTAAAAATTAACTTGCAAATTACATTCACAAGTTGTCTCATTTCATACACAGGAAGCTAAAAACATTATTCAGTTTTTATTTGGTTTATTTTTGTCTTTCTAAAGACTTGTAATTGAAAATAAGCACGAATTTTTAATCAGCTCTGAAGAATGAGGCGAAATCATAGAAGTGAAAGGGGAAACAGAAAAAATTAGGTTGAACAAACTCAGGACTATATATTTATTTAGATTTGAAGTCTTGAAGTATACTCATAGCTCGTAGCGCAGTGGTAGAAGGATGGAGTGTCATTCAAATAACAGTTCGTTTCTCTCCCTAAGCTTACCAGGTCCGTAATTTTTCTGCGCTCAGTAAATTGACACCACAAAAATCTGAAAAGATATGCAGCACAGATTTGGTAAACATTGCTCAGCTCTGGTTATTGTATGGAGCAGAATTGCATTCAATCACTTTTGCGATCTCACATTGAAGCCGAGTGTGGCACATCCTTCAGCAGTGGAGCTGTTGCTGTTTTTGAAGTGACTGTTAATTGCAACTGTAAGAGCTTTAGGCCGAAGATAGTGGCGATTCAGCTCTGAGTGATTTAAGGAAAAAATTGTTGTTGTCGGAAAGCACTAGTGGAGCAAATATTGAGGTTTGAAATGTTTCAGATAGTATGATTTTCTTTCCTATTTTATAGATGCAAGAAACGGAAAAATAAATGGCATTCTAATTAATTGTTCTGATTAATGGAGCATATAGAAGCTGAAAATTGAGATCTTAATTTAGACAAATTAAAATAGCTCAGATTTAGCAGAAGAAATATGTTGCTAATCTAGTGGCGATCATCTACATCACCATCGCGATTACTATTTACCAGGACGGGCACAACACCAGAGCGAAGGCTGGATCCCATTTATGAAGGTTCGATCCTATAATAAATAGATCATGTTTTTGATCCGTTATACGAGCTTCCCTACAAATTTGGCGCGTCAAGCAGTGGTAGCAGGCTCAACAATGATGCGCAGTTCAAATTAGTGATCATAGGCTCGACGTTGTACCAATACTGATTAAGCCCGTCATTTTTTCGAGATCACTGAGTTGGCACCAAGATATGAGCAGTGCTGATTTCGTAGACATTGCTTGCTTCAAGTGGTTATGTAGTGCAATATCGTATTCAATAACCTCGACGACAATCATTTTAGGCAATCATTGCGTGGAGCAATCTATATCATTGGATCAGCTTTCTCAACAGCAGTCTGTCAGCAAATTGAATGGTACGCATTGTGAATTTCCTCCGATCTGTCTCCAATTGATTTTGAGCAAATATTTTAGCTACGAAGAGGTAGATATTCTTAGTTTTCCTTTTTTTCTCTTTTTATTTTTACTTTTTTGTGTGTAGCTGAGGGTAAATACAAGATTAGAATTAAAGAATGTTAAAACTGAGTGATTTGCCCAAAGTCAAATATTTTACATAGCCAGATTTTCATGTTTCCATTTTCAGTTCATGTTGTTGTCAATTTCATATTTATCGTAATGACCAAATATCCAACTAATCACGATAAAATAAGACTTGGCATTGGTCGATGCCTTGTGGCGGGATGCACCTACGCCTTTGTGGAAGTGGTTGAATGCGCGCCTGGTCTATACAGTGACTTGAATTGGTCACTCTTAACCAAGTCAGGGGTAGTTGTCTAACCCATATTTCTGTGGTACCAATTTACCGTCTCCATGGCGGGCTCGGTTGGACTTGGGGGCAGCCGCGAACTGATTCGAGCCGGCGTGTCGCCTGACGCCTCCACCACTGCTGCTCCCCCACTAATTACGATATCAACATAAAAATTATTCTGTCTGTAACAAGCTTTCGAAAAAGTTTCTTTTGTGGAGTATTCCACAAATTATTGATTTGTTGTTTAGGGGTCTTATTCATAAAGTTCATTTACTCATTATATTGCAGCTTAGTAAATTACGTGGTGTTCATCCATACTGGGATGAGATTTGTGGGCAGATGTTGAACGCTGCGTACTATAAGATGCTAGAAAGGTTTCTGTTCAATATTTATATGATACAGTATTGCCTATATATTAGTACCGATTTATTTAAGATCAGACAAGCTCTTGATGATGCTACAACGTAAATTACCTGCGAATCCTGATCTCCACTTTCCAACGACTACGCTCACCAATATTCAAGTACACATACTGAATCCAATTGATATTATGCGTGCTGTTTTGGATGAAGGTGAACTAAGGCTTCTCTTCTGGCTGAATATAACGAAAGTGCGACAGAGAGAGGAAAATAGCTATATTTGAGTGATACTGACAGGTGTTTGCTGCTTTCCGTATGGGGCGATTCTAGACAAAACAAACACTCTCCTGGATCAAATCGATTTCATGCTTTACGGTGGATATCAGGCATGCTCCCCTTCTTTATAGTATATTTCTATTTTACAAATTTTATATTTCTATTGTTTATTATTATGTCTTATTAGGTTTTTCACTGTCTCCGTAACTTTTTCTTATTACGTACGACGTACAATTTCTTTTGAAATAGCTATTTTCCTCCTATATTTTCAAGAACACCGTGAATTGGGAGCCCGTCTCTCTGCTAGCTAAGAAGGCATCAATTCACTATCGCACACATCTGGAACGTATCATGGAAGAAAGGTAAAGAAAGATTTTATCTATTTTACTATAGAGGAGGATAGCACAAAACTAAAAACTATTGCTGAAGCGCTAAGCTATTAAGCAATGTTAGATGTTGGCAAAGCTAGCAAAGATGACAAATTACGACTCAGCGCACATCTTCAGAATTGTTGAATTTGCAACAGAACTATCCGAAGGAACACCCACTTGATAAAGACAGGTCGCATCAAATCATTATAGAGGCTGAATCAGCACTTGACTTAGTCACCATTAAGTTGATATATATATTTTATGATATATATGAAGTGCGTACTGCATTCTATTGTAGCTTGTCAGTGCCAAAGCTTCATCTTCTTACTACATTTCCACTATGCATCAGAAATTCTACCGTTCATTTTGAAGAGTTCAACTTGCATTTACAAATATTGTGAATGATAGATATCGACTTTTGATCAGCTACTATTCTACTTATTGTAAGCTTCAATCGTACTAACTAACTGACTATGAAAATGCTACGAAATTCTTTAGTTTTTTCTAGTTTCGACATCAGCTTCCAGAACTCATGCTAAGACTATATACATTTTATTCAAGTGGAACCAAGTCACTAAGATAATTTTAGTCAGGATCAACCCTCTTCTTGGTATTAAGTCTGGGACATGGCCTCTTCGTGTTTAAAATAGGATGGACGTAACCAAATGTGGTTTTGCTATCCAGTTTTGAAAAGCACTATATTTTTGTTGTACTCACTAGTTTATCTAGATAACAAATTTCGACCATTTCTAAAAAGTTATTTTGTCACTGAATTTACTGCTTTTTGTTTTTCGGTTAACATATGAATATTTTAGGCTAGGTGAAGGTCTCAGATTGAAGGCAGCACAACGGATTCTCCGACTCGATTCTTTTCTCGTCGAAAGTACCGTAACTAAACTTGAGAGGGACACTAACAAGGTGAGTCGGTGTACGTTCGAACCTTCTCAGATGCAGAAGTCTACCATGAACTTTCCTCTTGTAAGTTCTTGAAGGCTAGTTGTTTATGAAAATCAACTATTATATTAACACTGAAAAAATTATTAATGGAAAAAATATACAGGTTTGTAGAAGTACCCCAAGAATAATTTTATATGATTTAATCTCCATGTTTAATACGGTTATTGATTCTCTTATGTGTTATATATGCCAACTTGATCTGTAAAGCGTTTGAAATTTTCTCAACATTTATTGTCATTAGTTTTTATTCCCTATGATCTATGTTGTATATTAATGGTACTAAATTGATAAACTATGTTTTTGAATTAGCCACAAAACTGACAGCCTGAGACCGGATTTTGAAGATGCTGATTTGAGTACCGCCCTAGTGCGCCGAGTTTTGTGGCTAACTCAAAAACGTGCGATATTAGCATGATTTATAAACTGTTCATTTATTTTTTACATTTTGATTTAGGCTCGCGATGAGCTTAGATGGGAGTTGGACCAGCTTAAACAACAAAATGCTCAACTTAGAAAGGATAATCGACAATTGAAAGCTGATCATATGCGTCTGGAAACAAGGGTTGAACTACTCGAACAGAAATTCAAAACATTAGCCCGGTTATTGAGCTAATAGCTATATGTAGCTCTCTATAAATTTGTCAATGTTAATAAAAATGCTCATAGTATTAGAATGATGCAAAGAAAATTGCGGCAATTTAATGCTCCCGACCTTGCATGAGCCGCAATGTTTTTTGCACCACTGGTATTTCGAAATAGGTCGAATGAATGCTGCTGTTTGAGCAAACCAGGTAACATAACATAAATGTTCGTAAATCATCCTGTATTATCTACTCTACGTTGAACATTTCTACTCGATAAACAAATTAGTTAATTTTTAACCGTCTGATTGGTTTTTTTGTTGATATTAGTAAGATTGTTTACTTCAATTAATTTACTATGAACAAAATGGTGATCACATTGTCATCTCCGAGATCCTCTTCGTTACAGTAGACGATCTTCGCAGTAAAATTAGAAATCGATATTCGCTCGGATACACAAACTCCAAGGAGTTTAGGGGTGTTTGCGGTTGCACTCAGATTTTTTAAGCCCATTACCTCCATGTTACCTTTACCATTACCTTTATATCGATTGATTTGACAAAGGTTCTTTGCCTCAACAGATCAAAATCGTTCGGATGTACTTTGTACTATATTGTTTTGATTCGACATTGTGGCTGGAGCGGATAGTTCCGTGACTAACCTCAGTCGCATAAAAATGGCTTTTAAATTGGAAGCGTAGCACAATGGCAGAGGGTTGTAAGAGGTACGCGGACCTGAATATTGTAGACATAGGTTCTAGTTTGGCTCTAAGCCAAGCAAGCCTCCCATTCCTCAAGTGTGGGTGGACTGCTGAGACAACTTCATCCCGATTCTATTTAAAGATTTCAAGCGTGGGACTACGTTTGTAGTACTTGTTATTAAAATCGGCAGAACAAACCAGTCATGCCTCCTACAGTACTCAATACAAACAATGGTCGTCATTGAATTTGTTGAATTTTATGAGCGTATAAATCCTGGCATATGTACGTAAGCACAGTCGTTCTACTCTAAACTGTCTACACTGAACACTCTACCTAACTACTAAGTGCTAAAGTTTATTTCTACTTATCTGTGTTGAATGCCAGAGCGTCCATGTTGAAAACGTGACACTCGGAACTCTCCAGGAATCTTCTAAGATTCGTTCGTTTTCCTGCAAATCTGATTAAACTCCTTATGGACTCGTCATTAGGTTTACATTTGGAATTTGAATAGATTGATTACGTCATTATGAATTTTTAGAGACATTCTGTGTCTGTGGGTGTGTGTGTGTGTGTGTGTGTGGTGTTGCCTATAACGTTATAATTGGATGCCATTCTAATCATCGTTTTTATAGCTTCGATCGATGATCGCATAGTTGACGACATACTGTAGTTCGGCGGCAAAATTAAAAACATTCCATACTGAGGACTTTTAGGAGGTTAATTTTGCACCCAGATTAACTACTATAAAGAAATGACCATTAGCGTTTGAGTAGACGTGCTTAAACAAGATTAATTCTTTTATCGTAATTAGTTACAAAACGGGAATCACCGTAATTTACGATCATAAGATAAGATAATTGTTGGCGCTGATCGATTCCTTGTGGTGGGATGCGCCCCCGCATTCATGTTTAACGTGATAACGTGAGAACGTCATAACTCACATGAAAATATCCCTGTGTTTTCGACTGCTTGGGTGTTATACCTAATTGGTGTCATTTCGTCTTTGACTGGGGTTTGGTTGATGATGGTGTAATGAGATTTCCTGATGCTTTATATGTGTCCATTCTTCTCGCCATTGTTTCTACCACTCCTAAACAACGTTGTGGCGCATCTGTCCCTAATTTCTAATTATGATCTTCATTACAGTCGTTACTGAACCTTTGTCGTACGTAAACATTTTATTTATTGCTTTGTTGTTATTGTTGTTGTTATTGTTTAGGCTCAATATCATTTCCGATTTATAATCATCAACGAATATCGTTGTCGAATCATTGCACAAGCTTAGAAATAAATAAAAACAACTTAAATGACATAAAATAAAAGGAGGGATGAATAGAGAAAAGAGAAAATAAGAAAAAGGAGTAGAGACAAAGAGATATCACCAAACACCTGTTGTTATTTCGAAGTTTTAGCTGTAACCATACTTGTTTTTGTTGTTGTTGTTGTCGCGGTCGTGGTGATGGTAATTTTTCTGTGATCCTGGGGCTTCTGAAGAATAGAGAGCATCGCAATAGAAGGATTTCTTAGATTAATTAGAATGCGGATGAAATTGGAATCTAACCAATCGTTTTTACAACCCAACAAAAAATCAATGAAATCGAAATATTTGTTGAGGATTGTGTGGATTTTTCTATGATATTACAGTTTCTTCTATAACATAATACTTTGACCACTTTTTATTTTGGTCTCTATTTTGAAATCTACTAAAAGTTTTGTTTCGTAAAGAAGATTGAAAAAATTAGAAACACTGTTTTGTCACATGAGGTTCGAATGATCGTTAGTTAGCTTTGACTCAATCATATGTAGTAACTTGAGGAACATTTCAACTCGATAGTCGGCTATTTTTCAAAGTCGCTCAATCTTGTAAGGTCATCAATATGATTTGTCGTATATTATCATTAATTATCATAATTTTATAAATATGCATACTTTTAATATTTCATTTATGTTCTACTTATTGCTATCATTATAAATTATCAAGTACTGTATCGCACTGTCAGCTCATCTACCTCAGTATGCCATCTCTTATCATAATATAAGAAAAGATTGTTACAGATTTAGTTATCCAATAGCTAATGTCTAAACACACCTCAAAAACGTGACAGTGCATGAGTTATATCCACCTTATTCAAAATTTAAGAGTTTGGAAACGATATTGTCACTCATTTACCCAGGCGATTGACGATCCTTTTCTGTTCTATAAAAAAAAGTTTCAACTCAAATGTCACTTGAAATAGAATTTAGCCAGGATAATTACAGAACTCTGGCCCTCAGTTATGTACACCGTACAGCTTTAAAAGTTTTGTAGACGCTTACTCTACAATACTTCTGTTGTTCCCCAATAGAGTTGGTATTGCTGCTGAATAGACTATTCAAAAATTGCTGGAAACGAGGAAAAGAGCATTGCCTGGGTTGACTCGGAAGATGGATCGCTTTCGCTGGCTCAGATTTGTGCCGTATGCTAATGAGACGACGGCTAGAACCTCGAGGTGTCATCTTACGATTCTAAAATCAGCTGAATGGTTGGGATTTGTTTTTTTTCAGTCTGCGATCTCTTGAAAAGGAAAAACAAAAACGATTTCATTCATTGTCACATTCCAACTTCCTCAATGGCGATAATGATGATAAATTTTCACTCTTTTTGTCAAATGTTTGGCACAAAGCCAATAACTCTTGGCAAGAATAATGCCATAGGAAAAATTCCATCATTCTATGCGTTTTGTTCTCAAAACTATATCATTAAAGCCTATTTCTTCTCATGTCTCATTTTGTTCGAAGGCACCAAGTTTTCAAAGATCCTGCTAAGCTTTAGGATGTATGCCGTTCATTTCCATCAAATTTCAGTACTTATTAATTCAGTAAAATTGGCTAGAAACTGAATGATCGAAGCTTTCCCTATGACATCACTCGAAAACAATTACTTATTTCATGTGAGGTAATATATTGTTCCATAGGTTGATGATAGAAAGAACTTGACTCTAATCAAAAGACATGTATGTTTAGATCCAATTAGGTGAATCCCCGACATCGACTAATATATATTTTCTCTCCGTGGTTTCCCTTCCAAAAGAGGTGGGTGGAGATTTCGATTTGCTGTCGCCTCAACAGCTCGCTAGCACGGATGTCGAATGCACCTGCACTTAAGTATGCTCATCTGCATTCGCATGCCGTTTAGAGAAAAAAAAAATGCCGGAGACATCATCAAATTGGCATTTGAGCTTCTAGTTGTCAACAGCTTATGTCCTCTTCAAATTCCCTACGGGAACCACCTCAGAAGATACGGTGGGAAAAATGCTAATCTTTTGTCCATCACCTTGACGTCAACGTTGACAGACGACAGAATATTTCAAGAAATGTGAAGCCTAGCAGTATTAGTAATGATTATGAATACACTAATATTTCTGTCATACTGTCATCCAGTGAATGCGATATCACTAAAAGTTTTGCAGAGAAAGCAGTTGGCACCTGGCAAACACGCTTTTGTTTATAAATGACGAAGTATATGAGTAGGCGCAATCATTTCCTATTAACAAGATGCTAGGAAAAGCATACTTGTATTGATTAGCATAGCAATAGTACTGACTATGATAACGTTTTGAGAAGATACCATACAAGATTCACTGGAGGTGATTTATCTATAGCTGAGAAGGATGAGGAAGTAACACCGATGCCTATAGAATCACGATAATTCTCACATAGAGCTTGATGTTTCGAGTGATTTCGATTAAATTATTGGTGGCTTACAGTGTACGTACTACACTATCTCGATATGGAGTACGAAACGTAGTGTGTTGAGTACTGTCAAACAAGAAAAAGTATTTGGTGTTCTAAAAATTCGATTAAACAACTTAAGGCGTTTGTTTACATAAACAAAGAAATTCAATTAGAATCGTTCAGAAAACTATCGTTAGGACCAAACGGTACTAATGTCTACAACATTACACAATCGAATTAAAATATTCAAAATCATTACCGTAATCAACTACTGTAGTTATTCGATCGGCATTCTTCTCTCCTTAAACTTCAATTGCATTCTTCACTTTTCAACAATTCGAAGGCAAAAGAAAAATTTGCAGAATCACAATTCGACCTCTGAATCAACCTCAAAAACGAAAGTCACTCAACGGGTATTGTATTTACCATTAAATGTTGATATTTGTTTTCAGTTATTTAGTGTTGTTTTTTATTGAAATTTTTAGAAATGTTTAGAACTCGCTCAAACTAACTTGTGTTTTTGATGTTTGTTTTTTTTTTCCGTAAAATATGTCAAACAGAGGAAAAGCTGTACTAATTGTAGACTCAAACTCCCTCTGTTTTGTCACTTATTAACTGTGTAGCATATAAAATTCTTGGGCAATCAAAAATAAATAATTTATTTTACAAAAAGAAAAAATAAAACAACCTGGACGAAAGTAGATGATATGGGATAAGGATATTGTATATCACAATACACGGACTGAATGGTGAGAAGACGCAGAATAAGAAGACGTTACGAATGTGGATTTACCTCAAATCTTACAAAATAATCGATAGAAATAGAGATGTTGTCACTTACAAAGTGAATACTCGAAATTAATACTCGAAACGAGGTTGATAGGCCTGGTTAAGAAACATATGGCAAATTACGGCCAAATAAGCGCTGAGGTTATGAGAACGTTCAAGAAAACAATGATAAAACCAAACAACTGATAAAGCTTTGTCGTACTGATTAGAAGAGAGAATTCTCGTTAATTTGCATACGCATAGATGAATGAAAAATGCCACAATATCGCGCATAACATGAACGTGTACAGAACAAATGCAATGAATACTGAGTGCGCGTCGAAATGACTTTGATCGATTATAATTGGTACCCGCCTAGATCGTTAGCGTACGGTAATCAGAACTTGTAGATCAATGAGATATAAGCGCACTCAATACTCATCATTGAAGCTCCGAAATTGGACTTATAAACAAATAAAACTCTATGTTATGAAGAATTAGCGAAATTTGCATAGCGTTCCTCTTTACTTAGTATCGAATCGTTCCAGTGTAAAAGGAAAAAACTATCATGAAAAAATTTCAAATGAATCTAAACACATTCTACAACAACGTCTGACGATTGAATGGTAAAATGTCTACCATCCAGCCATTGGATGCACTTTTAACTCATTTGAGTACATCGCGGGAAGTGTTTGATATCCACTCATATCGTGATCGAAATCGGCAGGAATGAGGGAATTGGAAATGTTGTTTACTATACCACCATTCGTAGCACCTGTTATAGGAGATGTTCGTTCACCAAATCCTTCTAAATAATCATTTTTCAATCAGAACATTATTTTGGGAAATTTATCAGTGAGGTGAAAAAAAGGTCATAAGTCAAAAGTCAAAATCATAGACAGAGATCAAAAATGTGGTAGAAGTAAAATTGTAAAAATCCGTAAAATATGCCTTAACTCTTACTAACAGAATACAATCATTTTCAATATAGTAATTTATAATCATCGTCAATTATTATATGGTAGATAAAGAGAAATGAACTAAGAACGAGGATTTCCCTCAATTATGAGTATGTTCATCAAATCCACTGTATTCTTTGTTTCACTTCGTACTTGTAAAGCTTATGATGTGAATATATGAATATAACTTAGTTAATACAATATTTTGTTTATTTAGTAAACAAAAACCTACAAAAAATTAACTAAATGTTACCGTGTACCAGCGGATGAGGTGTGTCAGTGGCGACCGGAAACGCCGGCACTGGTGGCAGCTGTCCTCGTTCACCGTATGGATCGCAAAAGAAGCCAATCGGATGCTGGCCGAAGAAACCTGGTGGCGGTCCATCTAAGAATGTTAATGAATCTAGAAAACATCTATCATGCTTCATTATTCTGAGAGGCTATCAAATAAATACTCATTGTAACTTATTTGAATCAAAAATATCCTTTTATTGAAATAGGTTGCCATCTAACATAATCCTGTTCATTTTTATTCCACTTCCTTAGCTTTCTATACTGCTTTAAGTTAGTTATTTGCGCGATAAGTGCAACATTTTTTCTGTGACAGACAATATCGATAAACATAAAAAGGCATGAATGGTGCGGAGGTAATCGATTGATATCCTCACCATCGCATTTATCAATACTGAGTATGATAACAATTTGATAACAATTTTTTATAGAATCGATAAATTACTGCTTTAAGACGTGCTTTGAATAAAATCTCGAAAACGAACAACAACGAGAAAACGATGAAGCGTGTCATTCTTGCTGCCTAGGAATGACTGTAAAACAATGGCACTATATTTTTTAAACGTTCAAGTGTCGTCATTTATATGGAAGTCAAAGGTTGAGTTAGTTGAGGAACAGATACGAAGAAGCAAACGATAATTGAGATTTCATTTGTAATTCTAAGAAATATCGTACTCATTGCATCTTTGATTTCTCATGCCTCATAATACCAAAATCTTATATTATCGACGATAATGAAACTTTATGATTAAATTTACATGACGAAAAACTAGCTAAAAAGATGATAGTATAAGATTGATAGCTCATGTTGTTAAGCAAAGCACAAAACTGAAGGTTTCAAGCTGAAGTTCAGACTCATCGAATTCCGGTCTGGTATGTGTCATCGAGTAAGAAGATAATTTTCATTGTTTTTCACAACAATAATATCACTACTCAAACAACTATAAATGAGGACAAAGTTTTCCAAAGAACTCAAGTGATTGTCAATGAGTATTTAACTTACTATATAGAAATTCGTGGACGATTACGAAGAGGTTGTGAGGAGTTTAAGGATTACGATGGTAAGAGGTTTGAGATCGAATCTGTCTATATCACTTCCTATGATTAAAGTCCATTCCCTCAATTCCCTCCTATTATTGAAGTCAAGTGTTTGACTCTTTAGTGTATAATCGAGAGCATATGGTCATCATCGGTTTACGGTGGTTATGGTAGTGGTGTCACCTGCGGTCTGCCTATTATGACGCAATGCTCCATAATCACCGCAATCAAGCTGGTACTTACGTTTGAGGTTTAAGCAGGGTCATCATAGGTCAGACAAAGTTGGTTATATTTACGAGAAAATGTTCCTCTAAAAAGAGGAATGCTTTTAACTCATCAAAAAGCAATATTATGTGCTACATTCAGTTGTTTTTGTTCAATTTGACAATTTCGAGAGGGGTCGATCATGGAAGTACTCCGATGAAGAATAAGCTACTTCTAAGTTCATCCTTAGAGTACTTCCATGATTAGTTTTATATAAATCTTACCCGACCATATATGGCGTCAATGTAACACAGAAATGACACGTCAACTTCGATTCAAGACGTTGACTCAGAACTCAAACTTTACTACAGAAAATCTCAGGCACTTTGCATTATTACAATCAAAAATGATTACTACTTTCAAATAATAATAATACCGATTAAATAATTGAAGTAAAACCATAAGACTCTTCCTAAAGCTAAAATATTTATTGATCTTCTACGATACAGTATACCGAGAAAAGAAATTCTAATGAAAGTCACTTTCCTACAGCTTTTTTCGCTTCGAATAATCCCTTCTCTAAGCAAGCGAATGTGTTAGTGAAGTTGATCTACTGTTAATCAATAATTGTAGTATCGGATAGTAAAAGATACAAATCCTACAATGAAGAGGCATAAACGTTTTTCATTGATTGGCTTCATGTAAACTTATGCTCGTTACTATTTTCATATTTGTCTATAAAAAGAGCAAATCAACTAATTTCCGATGATCATTGGAGGTCTGAGGTTATTTTGGTTTGACGACTCTCCGAAACATACGAGGAAAAGAATATGAGTCAAAAAATTCAGTTCTTTCTCAGAAACTGTAAAAGTCTAGGTTTTTCTAGTTAACTTCGTCCTCTTAATTAAAAATATCAAACAATTCCTCACTGTTTAGGTGTTACTCTATTACTCTTTGATCGTGTACATATGAAGATCAATACCTGATTGAAATATTTCTTGACAAAGTTCATCACGCGCTCCTCGATTTCGTCTAGTCGGTCGAAAACCACCGAATCGTAATTGTTTCATTCTTCGCTCTTTACTACGACGATTTTGAAACCAAACCTAGAATCGCGTTCTTTTCCATGACGTACTTTTTTATTTCTACTGCTATCAATAAAAAAAGCACAACACACAAAGTAAATATTGACTGATTCAAAACGGAATGATCTACGTTCTACTCAGGTTCGATCTCATGCAAGTGTTATGTTAAATCATTCGAGTAGGTCGCATTATAACCAGTCAGCTATCAACTTGTATGATGTGAAAATAATGAATAATAAATTTTCACCTAATCAAATAAGGGATTATGAGGGATTGACTCTGGTAATCTTTAGTATCTGCGCTCGTTTAGGTCATTATGTACGGATTCTGTGCGGGTTGGTTGTACATTTTTGAAAACATATCAATAACTGACAAGTCGAATTTTTTTTTCCTCGTGAGGGAAAAAACAGACAATTCCGATTAATCTTACAGGATATATTAACGAAGGCAGATAAAATAGATTGGTTCAAAATGTACAACATGAAGGTAGAATGACATCTATTTTTCCTCTCTGCAATCGATAATTACACTCTACGAGAAAACACTGTGTGATCATCGCAAATCGTTATTAACTCAAAAAAAAAACACCTCACATATCTGTTATACTATTAATCTGTCGGTATATGCTAATGAATGTACCAAAAATCTTAGAAAAAACGTAGTATGATAGTAAGGAAATGTGCTTTTACTTACTCAGAAATCAGTAGTTATAAAGATTATAGCTTTGCCTGTTGTTACTCTTTTGGATAGTGAAGCCTCAAGCATAAAGCTTTGAGGTTGGCTACTCTTTGTCAGATACATCACCCACTTAACGTCATCATGAACTGTGCGTGCAGATGACTTGATGTGAATCAATTCTGCGTAATGGCTTGTGGTGATCAATCGACGTAACAGTACGGTACCTCATATAATGACTTAGCGCGATGTTTTCCCCTGCTTCAAGCTACATGGATGTAAATAGAGGTCACTAACTCCGAGGTGGTTAATGACATATTTTCTCATGCATGTATATTTTCATACTGTATATTAAAAAAAAGCCGCAATAGTGGTTGGTTAGGTGATAGCGGAGATATTTACAACGTGTGCTTCGTTCAGTCAGTTGTTCTGCTATGCTGCTCGATGTGGATACGGTAATTAAATTGGCTTCCCGAGGGAGAAGCAGGTGAATTAAAGGGGAAATGAGCTGTGCACGAGAGAGGGATTCTGCCGAAGGAGACGCAAACACACCACCGAATCTAATCAACGGTGACAGCCTGTGTGGCGGACAACGTCACAAACTGCCCGAGCCAGGATCAGCCTTAAGACTTTCAGATGAATTCCAGACAATTTAATATGTAAAATGTTTCTATGTCTGTTGTCTATTTGTCTATTTATCTGTCTATCTGTCTGTCTGTCATGTCTGTATGTTTGTCTGTTTGTCCGTACGTCTGTAGTATCTTTAAGCATGGAAACGGTAACAATACGGTAAACATCATAAAAAGTGAATTTTTGATTAAAAAATACGATATCTAACAAAATTCACATTCATACCACTTCAAAAATTGATTATATGAGTTTTCAAAATTACACAGAAAAAGGTGGGAGAAAAAATCATTGTATTATGTAAGCTATAAACTATGTAGTGGATACGAAATTATTTATAATGACCGGAAAGTGATATTGTTCCTCATCACCTGTAACGTTTGAGGAACATCATTGAGAAATCACATTTTTTTCACTGAAGCTAGCTAGCTACCTATTATTATATCAATTATGACTTCATAATATAAAATACCATTAAAAGTTTTTTCTTTCACTAACTACTATTTATTTTCTCGTCAACACGATATGACGTCACGGTTATTGATCGATAAAGGTCTACGTTTTCTAGTGTGCAGAATTCTGAATATACGCACAAAACTCCCTATGGATATCCGATAATGTGAAATGTCAGTGACAGGATCAGACAGAATCTATCCTAGTGCTCTTTTAGAGATATAGCATACGCATGATGAGGTCACAAGAAAACAATTACGATGTTCCCTCCTTTATCGTTCAAAAATTCAAATTTTTCACTCATTGAGGTAAAACATTTCTCAAATCAACCTAATTCTTTTGTTACAACTTATAAAATACTAAAGACGTTAATCGAATGAGTTATTGACGTTGAATAATTCAATTCAGTAGGCAATTTTCTGCGAATAATAAAAGACATCACAAAGATCGCCTCATTTTTTCTTTGATTTTATCACTAACAAATCCTACCTCAATACTTTATTATGGTTTTCATATAGTAAAAAATTTGTATTGCTATTAGAATTCATTCCCATGACATTTTCCTCTTTCCAGTGAAGAAAAATTTGCTTTAATCTACTGAAATTTACATTAATCTCAATGAGGACTCATTTTTATAACTCCAAAAATGTTCTGCAACCAGAAATATTGAGAACAGCGTCGTCAGCGTAGAATAATCAAAATCTACCGTACATATTTTGGTTTATTGATTGATAATACTTGAAGTTCTGTAGCCTAACGAGCGCATGAAGAGCAGTAACAATAACGAACAACAAAAGGAAAAACAGTAAAGAAAAA
>KN716515.1:21493-34796 GCA_000816705.1 Dictyocaulus viviparus
CAAAAAGAAAGAACAATAACAACAACAACAACAACAACAACAATAATTAAGATACCGACCTGTATAACTCGCATGTTAAGTCCGGTTTCTTGTGCCAACTGTTCACGAATGTGTCGTGTCGGCTTCGGTGTTGTGGCGAATGCATTCTTCAGTGTTTCCAACTGAAAATAGAAACGAATCGATCTACAGTACGAAAATATATCAACCAAGTCTTATTTTCTCTAGTCTATGATTCCATATTGAGACAATGTAGGATAGTTTGAATCCGATCGATATGAGGAACGCATGTCGCATTGTCGACGAGTCAATTGTGTATTGAATACCATGACTGGCCTAGTCAGCATTCCAAGAAGGACGAAAAAATTGCTATACAAGATATTACCGTATCCTGACGGATCCCGATGAATCAACATTGTGTGATTTGGAAAAAAAAAGAGAACATATAGATCACTTCATTAATTTCATCTCAATATAAATATCAGAGTATAATGTGCCTACTTTTCAAATTATGATAGTAAAAATAACTTCTAGTAAAGAACAGGACGAAGCATAGGTGGTTAGGTGTCAACAAAAAGTCAATGTGAGGTTGTTTGACGAGTGAAATCCTAGGATGAGTCATTTTTTTTATTGAAATTTACGAGTTTTCTCAAAAATACGATAGGATTTTTGTCGTTACAAGTATAAAACATATTATACGCAAAAATTTTATCAATTTATTAAGTAATTATAACTATTGTTGTAATAATGTTCGAGATTGATTGGTATTATGAATAAGGCTGAGTCCTATTCTACCTCCCTTGTATTTTTTTCCTTGTCTGTTTGTCTATGGAGAAAAAAAACGATCATTAAGGAGGAAGCAGTTTACAAGCACTAGTAAGAAAGTCGACCTGTTTAGCTTTGATCGTTGTTCGTGGTCCACGTCGTTTAGCTGCAGCTGCGTCATCTTTTCCCTCACCATCACCAACATCCATCTCATCGACAGGAACCTGTACGGAGGCATCATTTGCATTTTCTTTATTCAATCATAACTCAACATTTATAAATAATCAATAACAATGTAATCTATAAATGAAACAGTCCAATTGAAATAGAATAATTCAACATAATAACAAATAATTTTTGAGGAAAATCCAAAAAAACACTATGGCTGAATTTGTTAACCATCAGGTGAACACCTCAAGAGGAAAAAAAATCACCAAAATAATTACTGTTTTGTTAGGTATTTGAATAATTGGTTAAAACTAAACATACATCCTCTGAGCCGTCCACATTTTCCTCCTCAGCATCAGAATTGCAACCAGAACTATTTGACACTGAAAGCCAACATTATCGAATATTTATCGTAATTGAATAAAAACTAATCAATAATCTGGAGGATTCATTGTTCACGAAAATCGCTTGAACTAGTTGAACCATAAATTTTGACAGACAGTTATCAATTTCCGTCTAACCCAGATGAACAAACATGGCGGTATACTGTATTCATTAAGATTAGGAGCAGAACATAGGAGATTATCACAGCGGCTTTCTTAAGACGACGACGACGACCAACAGCTGGTGAAGATACTACGAATACTACGGTAAATATAGGACATAAAAGATTTTCATTTAACGGAAATAAATCAATAAAAGCAGGATACAACTATAAATTATCATGATCACATTAAACAGAACAACAACAAATAAATAACCGTAACATACGGGTTCGAGTTCTGCTGAGGTTTCAAATTTTGCGACTAATTCAAAACCATGGGATAATTAAAAACTAAAAGATATAACAATATTTATTGTCGATATTTAAGCAAAAATTGCTCTTAAAATCTACTAAATTCATTTCTATAAACTGAATAATACTGAAAAATTATTGATCCATTTGAAGATCAACTGCAAAATCGATTATTAAATAAATAAAGTTACAAGTTTAAATAAAAGCTTTTATTACTTGTGAAAAAAGAAAACATTATAAAGAAGAGAACGGTATTTTTCTACGTGATAAACTGTACAATAGAAAAAACATACTAAAAAATTATATAATAAGCGTAAAAACTGTAAACTGTGAAAGGAATGTTGAGGTTAATGACAGCATGACTGTAATAATCGATAGAGGTTTGAATGAAAAACTCAAGTAAAAACTCGAGGAAAAGCTAAAATTATGTGAGGTCTACTTCTGAAGAGTTCTTCTATGCTCGCCTCAAATTGTTTTGAGTTTAAAGTTGTAAAGTAGAGTTGTATTTTTTTTTTCACGTTTTTCACAAAATACTGAAAATCGATCTGTCTGTCAGATTCTACTGAATGGATTTTGTTTGTGTCACCACCTGGGAACGAAACCATCACCATACACGACAGCCGTACGAAAGAAAAATTTCTAAAACTCATACATACGTAAGGACGAGACCACCCAAGTACACTAAAAAGTTAAGCCAAAAAAGGGCTTCAGTAATCAATACGCACTTAAAAACTGTGTAACTCCTCAACTAATTTTAAGCTTCTCAAACAATGAAATAAATTTTATTGCATATATTTTCTCTAAGTTGCTCAATACCACACCACATACAACCAAAAAATCCCATACTTTTACTATTTCTGTTGACGTTTTTCCTTTTGTGAACGATAAAAAAGTATATATGAGACAGGTTTATTCGACACAGTTGAGTGGTTCGCCTTTTGTGTGAGTACTCACTTCGGCAATAGGAGGTTGAGGGTGATGGTGAGGGTGAGAGTGGTCAGCTTAGCTCTGATCTGTCAACTTCTCTCGAATTAATGTAATCCGATTTCTGTCGTGACAATAAAGTGCATAGAATACAAAGTAGAGAACATCAATAAATATCAAAATGTCACCTGGTCGATTTGATGTCGATGATGGTGTTGAACTTTTTGTAACATTTCTAAAATCTTGTTGACAGACGAAACGATTTCCTTCAAGAATATACAGCTGAAAATATTTTATAGTAAATACTAATAGCATATCATAATTTTAAATATACAAAAAAATACTTTACAGGAAAATAAGCACTACCTCATTTTAAAGTACTCATTTTTCAAAATACATTAATAAAGAGTGGGTTCAAAAGATTCATCATGAAATCTGAGTAGTTAAAGTGAAGAGACGACAAAAAATGACAATGTAATTTAAGCCGCATATGAATTGAGGTAAAATCAATATTATTATAAAGTATAAGTATATTGCCTAAAGGCGTAATATCAATTATAACATTAATCATAAGATTATATAGATGTAAAAATGAAACTCAACAAGATTTTATGCTTTTCACAAATCTCTCATATGTTTCTTAAAATTCATTGTCCTCATGATGGAGAACGAATGAAGGAATTGAGTGCTTGAGGAGTCAAATCAGAATTGGAGGAATCGAATTTTTTTGTGACCTAAACCCGAAAACCCGGTATGTTTTGACGAATTCGTGTCATTGAAATCGACATTGTGTATGAAAAAAAAAGAAATTAACAACAAAATGACTAGAAAACGAGAGTCATGGTTAAATTATTCATTCGAATAAAGTGAAATTTCGATCAATAATGAGGGATATTAAATCATCATCACGAAGATGAACACTATCGACAACACGCCCAGGTCGACGACTTGCGTCGATTCAGAATCCCATGAGAGTATACTTCGAAAGGATGATATACGTCCCGATGATTCTTTTCACATCTACACAAACAATGTTCACAGATCGGTAGTGTATTGAAGGAGGAGGGTAAGCTTTGACTCGAAACACGATAAGAAATTCGAAAAGCTTAACAAAAGCTTATAGCTAAAACATTTTACTCATAAAATCGTTGTGTTGAATCGTCTGAATAATAGAATAAATACGATTATAAAATAGAATGATAATAATAAAATAGTAAATATGATTTCTGAAGGAAAAAAAGCTAATAGAGGTGAAAAAGAAAGAAAGAAAAAAACAACTCGTAGACGACTAGAAATTTCTCTATTGCAATATATTTTCATTAATTGATAGACATTAAATAATAGTTGACTCAAGAAGTTACCTCAAAAAGCAGTTAAAATAATTTGAATAGAGAAAATGATTATACAATGAATAGAATACGGAACAAACACAAAATACCAATGGCAAATTTTGAATGTTATTAAATCGTCACATTTAATAAGTAGACAGCAGAATTGATTAGAGATCACAACCGTTTAAGAGAAAAGTAGATTACGGTAAGCAATAAAAATGTGAAAATCACCTGTTCTCCAGTATCAAGCCGACGTTGACAAACAGAGCACTGAAAACACTGGATATGAAATACTTTGTCGCGAGCTTTCCTCACTAAATCCTCCTTTTCCAACGTTCCATCACAACCGGCACAACGTTGACCGTATCGTCTATATGCATAGAAAACTTTCGTTATGATTTAATCAATATTATTCATTAGAAGAATAATGAGATTTCAAATATTCAAAATAAAACTCTTCATTTATTGATAATATAGGGATGTAACGAGATAATTAATGAAAAACCTCGTGAAATCGATTCGACACAGAATCAACCCATCTCTACTGAAGCACGTTTCACTCATTGGTAAGAGGCAATCGGAACATCGTAGACACGCTTGATGCCATGACTTACCGACAACGTTGAACACATATCTTCAAGTTGTTGATCATCATGTTGTAATCAAATGTCGATAGTAATAAAAAATCTTCTTTTATCTGTTTCTATACTTTTTTTTTCACTAACCAAAATTAATGAAAAGTAAACATTTAAACGTCATTGAAAACACCACCTTATATGCCACTATCGATTTTTTCTCGATGTGTTTTTTTTTTTCACTACACATTTAAAAGATGATTAGAAATTTACAAAAGAAAATCTACTAATAAAAATTATAGAAGAAGCTACCTAGAACTAGAAGCTGACGGCAGCTGAATGTTAACTGAAAAAAATTTATCGCTTTAAAATTTTATGAAATCAATTCTGCTCTAGACTCACTTAAAGAGAACTCTTATTAACCTCAATACTAATCATTCTTATTTATAATTAACTAGAACAACATTATCGTTCATGTCAAGCTTTTAAGTTTTTGTAACTCATAAAAAAGTTTGTTAGTAAAAATTTATGTCTGCTTTTCCATTATTAAAATTAAAGATATCTTATTGAAATGAGGAAAAAATGAGTTGCTCAAAAAATACAGTTTTTTTTTTTCAAATTAAAAAAAATTTGCTTTCAATAAAGGAAAATTTTCAATATAAAGAAGGTGAGGAAAATTTTCATTTAACTACTAGCATCAAAATAGAATGAATATCAAATTCTTTCATTTTATTGAAAAGTTACGCTACAGTTGCTATAACCTCAGGCAAATTGAGGTAAAAATAGACGGCTTCTATACTATTAAACATGAAAACAAAGCTGTACAACAGAATACAATATCCATAGATGATTTAAAAGCGTTCTATCGCTTGCATATCTGTCAGAGGTGAATTGAGGTAGAAATCGACATTTCCAAACAATATTGACAACTTGACAAAGTGGTTGTAGATCAACAAATGATATCTATGATAAATTTAAAAGCGTTCGGTTTTGTTTACATATTTGTCATAAATGAACAAATTGAGGTAAAAATAGACGTTTTCAAAGAATGCTGAATGATTTGACAAAATGGCTGTAGAACAACAAATGACATCTATAGTGAGTTCACTAGCGTTCTATCGTTTGCGCGTTTATCGAAGGTGAAAACAAAATCTCTAGCGTGAGTTGTTCAGAGCAAAACGATTTTCTCTTCCCCATGGGAACAATTCATCATCGACAAGAATGAAGCGTGAATACTCTAACGGAAGTATCGGCAACTTGCGAGAATCATGTAAAATATGATGCTTTATCAAGATTTTTTTCTACTCTACCTCAATTATGATCTACTAGAGAATGCAGCTTATGAAACAATGTAAGAACAAGTTAAGGGTGTTGAGTTGCAGATGAACAATAGGAAAATATGAATAACCTTGTCGGGAATCTGCGAAAGAAAAAATGAAAAGGATGAAGAAATACCGTTTTTCAACGAGAAATGTCGCAATGATGAACATTTCAAAGCGCGACCTAGACTGAGGGAATAGAGGATACTCTGGCTTTTTGAAATATATTCTGTCTAAAAGACGAATTAGTATTTAAAGCATATCATGATAAACTGAACATTTTAGAAGGAAAAAAAAGTAGAAAATGACATTGGAGGGGTGTGAAAATGAAAAATCCTTGAATTTGTTAACAAGCTAATAAACAACTTGTCCATATTATGAACACTAATCGAATGGAATGAGTTATGAGGAAAGTCAATACAGAGGCTATTGCAGTGCTAACAAAACTACTGCATACATTCAATTATCAATTTTGAATTAATATGGGCGAGAGACGTTTATTATAACTGCTTAAAACTTTAATAGGATATTATATTGCAAACTATGACCAAGTCTATCCCTCAAATGTCACCAATTACCGTATCTCACCTGTCGAGAATTGGTTGAGCACAGCCGGCGCACTCGTTCATGCCTCTGTTTGCTGCGTAACGTGGGCGTGGCCAAGACCGCGCATGGATACGGTACCTTGTTTGGTTGAAGGGCGGAGTCCATGGTGAGATATCTTGAAGTGGCCATCACACGGACAGATGGAGTCGATTGTGGGCAGCACATTAAAGAGTCCAAAGCAATAAGCATAGGTGAGTCTGCGTTTACGTACAGGACCTCACGTTATTGGATTATACCAATCCCACGTATTTGTGCAGAAATACGCTAAATTTCTTATAAGGATTGACCTACTAGAATAAGTCAGTCGATTGCCGCAGGTGTTTGATTATGGTGAAGTTGTCTATCACATGGACAGTGAAAGTCATATGTACGATGGAACAACAACAATGTTGAAAATTAATGAGCAGATTTAATCTTGTTTGTTTGACGACTCTTAAAAACAATAGACATATCTTAGATATTATTCGATTTGACTGAGTTTAGTGATCAGGTACGTTCCCCATGTTCAATGTTTATGGGAAAAAATTTTATTTAAAATCAATATTAACAAACCAAATAGAATGAAAACAATCACGTCCGATACAGTAACATTGAGCACATTTCAAACTATTGTAAAATTATCGCAGTCATAATTTCAAGTATATTAAAAACCGACACCGATCATTACAGTACAGAAAATCCCTGAATGATGTAGATCATGATGAGAACAACGGAAACTCATTTACATAACCACGACGACAAATTAGAGGGTTATGGGCTAGAGCCAGAACCTGACTAAAAGACAAATATGATTTAGGAGATACTATAAGCAAAAATATAAGGTTAAATGCATTATGAAAACGAGAAATTAACAATCAAAGCTGTAATGTACAAAACGAAATTCATACAATCAAGGAGAGAGCTTTCGCGTCTTCTCATTTAGAATATGATCATCTGCTTCTTCCGAATCCAAAGCTTTTCTTTTCGCTAAAGTTTCTGTGGCACTACTGCTCGACATTGGTTGTTGTTCGACCTCGTTTCTTAGTTGCTGTTGTTGTTGTTTTGTATCTTTCTTTCGGAAAGCGAATAACAAATACATTGAAAATGCCTCCCATTCTGATTTTGAAAGTGTTCCCTGCAATTAAATAAATTATATGAATCTTAATTTTACTATTTCGTTTAAGCCTAAATATAAAGATTTCCTCCTAATTTTAAATCAATGTAAGAATTTAAATGACATTGAAAATCGTCAGAACAAAAAAATTAGAAACGTTATAATTGCTACGATTGTTTTGAAATGTTACAACAGATATTAATTTGAATGTTTGAAAACCCTCAGAAACCTAATGAGGAGTTCAGTGGCAATGTTTAAAATCCAAGTATGAAAAAATCTTGACGTAATCGTGAATGAAAGGTAAGGATGAAAGGTTCTAAGAATATAGAAAACTTCACAAGTTTGTGAAACAATTATATTGTAACTATATTCAGCATACGATCAATAAGTGAAGTGCGTAAAGAGCGAAATTCTTTTAAAATTAATTACTGCTGGATAACAGTCGATCAGTAGACATTAGTGGAGTCAAATGAGGCGCAACTTCACTCTTCAAGCTGCGCTTTTTTTCGTGCGAAAATCGCATGTAATATTGATTAACATAATAATGTCTTATATAACTCACAATACGTGGATGCTCGTCAGGGTTCAGGGACTTCAAAAAATCTTTCGCTTGCTGATATTCTGACTCTTCTGCCATGAGCTTTGCTCCATTCGTGGCCGGATATGATTCCAGACCCTCAAAAAATCAAAGAAATATCTAAATAGTTTTTCAAAAAACAATGCCGTACTCGTTTTTGACTAATGAAGGAATTTGTAAGACTTTACCTGCATTCTACTTAACAAACGCATTTACTTTACCTGCATTCTACTTAATAAACGCATTCCAGTAGTTCTCCAATGCTGAAATGCTTCAGGGAATCGCCTCATGAATACCAGCTCCATATCCAGTTCTTCTAATAGACTATAAGAAACAAACAATTTTCCACCACTAAACAATCACTCAGACTATATTAATATTCAAACAAACGAAATAATTGAGATTATGAGCAAAGAGAATAATAAAAATGTTACACATTACCAAATAATAAATTGTTTTTCTTTAATGTTTATATGAATTTCTATACAATTTCATTTTATATGTACTTCAATTATCAATCAAATGTACGAGAAGAAAGGATAATATGAAATGGAAAAAAGGGAGGAATTGCGTTATATTGGGACCATTGAAGCTCTAAACTTTATCCCAATTCTTTCCTTATAATCCAGTATTTATTTGGTGTTACACGTTAAACAACTTTCCCTAGATATCTTAAAGGACCTAACATCGTCCTATATGAGGCTCACTTCTCTCTTATCTACCCATAACGTACCGCCTAGCCGTTAATTATTTAGCAGAATCGAGCTGAATAATCGAGCTATAAATCGGCATAAAAAATCGCCACGACTGACCAGATTCTCACAACTAAACATGTTGCTCATGGAAAAAAAACTATCACTACTACTACTACTACTACTACTACTACTACTACTGAGGTGAATCAAAACTACTAATACTACTGCTAGTACTATGTACTAGTACTACTAAGACTAAATGTATAACTGATCGCAAATAAGTTAGGTGTATAGGAATGCAAGAAAGAAAATCAGAACTTTTAAAAAATTCCATGCCATAAAATTTTCGTATGATATGATTGTAAATTTCTATTGATATCCGAATAACCAATGAACTAGAAGTAATCGCAATACGTAAACTTCAGCTAAAAATCACTTAAAGCTTTTGGTTTGAAAAATCTATTCCTCGAATTCATTTTGAACAACGTCTACTGTCTATTCATAAAGTAACGATATAAAAATGAGAATATACCGTAGCAACCATGGCATAAAAATAAATCAACACAAAGGGAAGTGTTATATCACATTAAATATACAAAAAAACTATTTATATCAATGTTAACCACGTCGAAAACTGTTATTTGTTGAACAGCTTGGAGTTTAACACTGTATTTGCATAGGACAGAAAACTCCTAGTTACAATAGAGTTGCTAGCGATGAGAAAAAGTAGTAGCACCGTGTTGATTGAGAAGAAAACAGCAAAAGATCATGAATGACGTCATGCAAAATCTTTAACATAAAAATGGTTCATTCGGAAAAGAAATACTTTTGTGATATATTAAATATAATGTGACATGTGAGCATATACTCTTATGAGCCGTGTTCATATCAAAGCTATAAACAAACAAGTCCCGACAATTAATAACTTTGTTACGATAACCACAATGTGTAGTATTAAATAATTTCGAAGAAATATGAGTATCAATGTTACACTACTCAAGATCGGAAGGTTGATTTCAGTGAACACAACTTAGATCACGAACATTTACTTATATAATCGATTACGGATATGTAGTTACTGTAATGAACAGACTAGCCGCTACCGTACGCCTATGCCTATGCCGTGTCAGTCCAAAACTGGTTGCACCCTGCTGACTGTAATCATCGTCCGTCAACGGCGATACCACAATTTAGTTTTTCCACGAATTTTTTGTTTAACGCTACGAGATTAGTCGTCATCGCATCACTGCTGCACAACTAACTACCTGACGTTATTGTTTCTACAGTTATGCAATGAGTTTCGAACGTCTTAGACGAAGGAAAAACTGGTCTCTACGCGACCTTAAACGTCTGTTCAACCAATTTCAAGCGATACTGCCATCTAACAACAATTATTTCAGAAAGAGATCTAAAAGATGATCACCTAGATCCGATAACAATCATAATTCATTATTTAAATTACAATAAATATTTGAACGTCTTCATCTGCGGAAACAATAACACTTCACCACAATCTACAAAAATGAAGAAAAGTGTTATGTATATTTAACATAGTTTTGTAAAAACTGTATCACCTACAATCTAGACAGTATTTGAAAAAAAATCGATCAAATCTCAAAAGATCACACCTGATTTCGCATAGTACCTATGAACAACTATTGAAACACAATCACGGACTTCTTGTAAAGTTCTCCAATTGTTTAAGCATCGTTTCAGTTCAATGTTTAAAGAAATTCTTGATAGCCTCTGGCATTCAATTCACTCTATTCTATTGCATACATTAATTGAATCAACTAGTGCAAATTAATATGCATTTTTCATATCGTCATATTTGTAAATGTACTTTTTATCATGAAATTAAAAGAAGAATCGTTATAATGGAACTATGATCAATCATTAGATATAGTTGATCAAATCAAGCATGACCATACTGATATCAATTGCTACTAGCATAGAGATTTAGAACTCAACAGAGTGATGAATATATACTAAAACGCATGGCAATTTGTAGTAATATTCACAGCAATGCTGTGAAAGAAATCACAGAGTAAATTCTTAATGAAAAAACATTTGAAAAAGTCAATAATTTAATCGTTCTTGAATAACATAACATAAAGGCGTCAAAATGGAAAATCTCATATTTACAATTCAATTTACTTCAAGCTTATAAGCAAACAACAAGATGCAAGCTGTAATGAATAGCTGTAATATGAATAAGTATATGAACCTTTAGTTCAATATGAAAAAACTAATATATTACAAAAAGATTTAATGAATCGCCCCAGCCACAAAATATATTCATGCTATCATCTGAATGATTTTGACGTAGTATCTTTATCGTGTACTTTACTATCTTGATCTTGTTTTGTTCTCAATAGATAAGTTTGAATAACATGCTGATAATTAACTTTACATAGTAGCTATTGGTTTTAGTAGTTCCCATGTCAGAATAGGCTATTTTCAGCTTGGATGAAGAAAAGCACGTCGTCAGGTGAAACAGAAAGCAAGTGTATTGCGTGGGACAGTTTTCAACGTCACACAACTAACTAATCTCTAAAACAACCCAGCATCTGAGTCACAACAGCAATAAATAAACATCAAAGCCATTGGGAGAAATCAATTAATTGGTATAGAAGGATCCAAGAGTAAATGACTCAACGTTACAATAAAGATGCTAAGATGTACTATCTGATAAAAAATGTATTACAATGGAGGTATGAGTTCTAGAGATAATGAGTACAATGGTAAAATGTTGCAAGAGTACAGACAAAAATCTAGCTTAACTGAGATCCTACATCAACTAGCTTTCATCCTAAAAAATCACCAAATTTGTATCAGATGATTCTGCGAGGAAAACTAACACTAACTTCACAACGACTGAACATCGATTTTTAGTTATTGCGCGAATTAAATATGAGTTAAATTAGTGAAAATTCTGAATTATGCTGAACACATAGCTTTTCTCGCAGAAAACAAGTCTAATTAGTCTTCATCTGAAGCTCGATTTTTGGGAATCTTTCACCTTGTTGGAGAAAAATTCAAACTTTATAATCTTTGGAAAATTATACAATTGTATAAATCTACCTTAATGATAAATTAGAGTATCAATATGTGAGATTCTCACAAACAATTATTTATAACATAGAATTCGTGTAGTCTACGCAGAAATCAAAAAGTGACCTCATGAATTTTGAAAGTCGAAAAACTTGAAGCAGATGTGATAAGGAGAACATCATCATTACTCAACATGCATTACGTGCATAAGTAAATCAGAATTTCGAGAAACAAATGGCTAGTGAAATCTGCTTTGTCTTAAACTCCTATAGTTGCCGCCGCTGAATAACATTAAAATTAATAGTAGCATTAAATACATTTTTAATTTCATCAGTTGACTAGGTAACGAAGCAAATTATCACCACCTACAACATTACCATCGCCGTTAGCAGACGACATTATTGAGAAACTTACTTCCAGAAAAATAAATTATATGAATCGTCAAAACGGATACACAACAAATTCAGATACACTAATGCAGTCAAATTCTGATTTCCAAAAATCCATCTGATATACCTTGTAAAAACGATACACAATCATTTGGAACACAAGACGAAGATTACCTCAAAATTTGAAAAACATCACTTGGAAAAAACGTCTATTACTTATAAGCTTTCACCGTGAATCATTGTTGATTACAAAAATCGATGTTTTCGTGAAAAAATGAGAAAATTTGTCAGGATCCTAGAAAGCACTATTAAAGTGACAACTAGAAGTTTTATTATAACTTACCAGAAAAAATTTGACATTTTAACATTAATCAATATTGTGCTACTCAAATAATAACAGCCAAACGACTACTCATAGTACATTAATACTAATATAATAAATAAATTTTGCAATATTCAGTGAACAAGAATAGATAAAAATCATAAACAGCAACAGTATAAACAACTATAACAAGTAATAGTAGTAGCAATAGTACATAATAATATAATTATGACAAGTTAAAAATAAGTAAAACCAATATATAAAGCCGCTCCTTGAACTTACTGTTTAAGTAAAGGAAAGTAGGCAAGAAATTCCGGACAATCCACTTGGCTATCTAGTGAAAAATGGAATTTGGCTCCAAATAGAGGAGGTTTATTAAGTTCTTCTTTGTCCTCGTACTGTATACTGCAAACTGAGTTCCGAAACTCACCGTTATTTTGTCGAGCAGACCACCTAAAACAAATCATTAATTTATTAGTTCAATTGTAAGCAGCTATACTAAAAAGATGTGGCACTGTTAAAACCTCCCCAATAATCGATTTTATTTTATATTTTATTTTATATTTTTATATTTTATATGAATTTAATTTGTCGTTATACGGAAATTTTCTGCAGATAAGACCATCCGAATTCTAACATAAATTGTGATTCATTTTTTTCCAACAACTCTCGAAGCGCTCAGGATTTCTTAC
>KN716515.1:51592-69728 GCA_000816705.1 Dictyocaulus viviparus
TTAATTCAAAACTGCGGCTGTAAAAATTACTAACCAAATAACGACAACAACAACAACAAGCGTTGTTTGTGATTTTGTCAATAACGTCTATTGGCATATTCAGAATAAATGAATTATGCCATAATACTTTGTTGGTGATTATTTTTTTTGATTCATTTTCATTTCAATTCATTTTGATCCGTATTTTATAAAAGCTGATTTAAAAGGAAATGCCCTACGGCTAAAGTAAACGTACGCTAATGAGACAATTTCATTGTATGTACTCGTTGGGCTTCCGATGACGAAACCCCTGTAGGGTACAGCACACCATCGCGATTCAGATGCTTTCTCTTTTATCTTAAAGCATAAAGTGATGAGAAAATATGTTCATAAACAAATATATTGAGGTTTAACATATACGAAGGAAGAAAACTTTCTCTAAAAAGTTTCGCTTTTTTTCACTATGAGTTAATATGTTGATATACCAATTTGTGGTATAGCATTAAGAAATGTCAAATTAATGATGCTAGATGATTAGTATCTCAATAAACACATTAAAAAAGTGAAGCTGTTTTTATATAGTTTTTATTTGTTGTAAACGTTGTTAAAGTACTTCTAAAAAATCGCTACAAGTAGGTAAACAACATCCACAATACGTTCATGTAAAAAGGTAGCCGCCATAGTTAGAACCATCCCAAGGCGACAGATGGCGCAGTGTGTATGAGGCTGAGTTTCATCAATGCCGTCCGTGTTTCGTCGAACAAGACGTGCACAATCGACTGGGCAGTGGGAACCGACCAGTACGGTGAACACAATCGGATTGTGCAAAAGTGTACATTAGGAGACTTACCGGCCAGTGAACAATTTCATAATCACTGTGTTAAAGAAGTCCTAACAGTACTAAATATTTCGAAGACTGGAACCAAGGGTGAGATTGTAGTCCATCTATTGCGTCTTATTGGGGAACCTCATTGTGCTTTAGCACAATGAATTAAACTTTACTGAAAGATGGAATAAACAAACGGATCTGATGATTTTGCATACAGGAAACCTCATAGATAATAATGGTATGTGCGTGATGGCGCTTGAATTGATTATTGATTTACGCTTTGTTTTACGTTTATACTTTCTCCGTTAACGCTAAACTCCATTACCTATGAAAGAAAAGAACGAACACGTAATATTGATAGAATATAAATGAATAATAATTAAAATACTAAAATAGAATTGATATGAATTAAGCATTATTTATTAGCCTAACAAATATATGTTCATTTATGTGATTTTATTTAAAAAAAAAACGAATTACACGCTGTGGATTCTATGAATATTTTTTACAATCAAGAAAAAAACAACATATGGTTCATAAATACATTAAAATACGAAGAAAAAGAGCATACTCGAATCCATGAAAAATTACTGGGTAAAAAATTAATTGCTGCTTACCTTATTAAAGAGGCTCATGTGTTATTGTTATTGACTGGAACGAAGCAGAAAAACAAACTAACTTACATCCCGCCTTCTCGTATCAACATTACAACTGCTTTCATTTTCTTCGTTGTAAAATACTCATTATGAATATCTTAAATACTTAACCAACTAATGATGAAGTAATCAATCGAATAAGAAGTTTGTTCAGTTGGTATTTTGTAAACAATCAACAATCAATTCTAGATAAACAACGATTAATAAATTATGTTATGTAAAGAAAAGCACGTTCGATGTGAAGAGGTAGAAAAAGCAGTTAAAGTTTCATCACAATCATATGACGACATAAAATGAGAGTTGTTTTTTAAAATGATAATGACATAGAATAACTCCATGCCCAATGTTTTCTGTCACATAATTAATTAGTTTGATCACGAGTTTGATAAACATCAGTAAGTGATTTAACTGTTTTATTACGTACTAAAACTGTTTTGATATTCCTCATTCCTGATAAGATATCCCTCATTTGATAAGGTCGTAAGCACTTGAGTGAGATCTTTCTAGTTTCTGCTCGCGTTAATCAAAGGATGTTTAAATGGAGGAGGATTATTTCGCTCGCAACTTTCAGAACTATAAATACATATGAATTGCTTATGATTATTTCTTGTAATCCGTAAGAACATGAAATTCGCCGAAATTTCACGAGGAACTCTGACATTCGCTTCCAATAAACACCTACACTTTGGTCTTCTGAGAAAGCAAATCGATATCCTTGCAAAAATTGACTCGTTGTCTTTCTTTTGCTTGCGTCACATGTTGAGAACTCCAACCGTCAACAATTTATCAACAATTATTTTACCTTTCAAAGCTCGTTCAATTTGAGTATAGATGAATAAGCTAAGACCAGCTATCTGAAACATATTGAAGGCGAATATGAGAATGACTTAAAATAAGACTCAGTACATGACGTCATCCATAATATGGATGCTTGTTAAAAATGTTTAATAACTTTCAAACAGTGATCTTACTTGCTTACAAAACAAGATGTGCATAAGTTCAATAACTGATTCCAACTAGACGATCTTAATCTGACCTAAATACTTTTGAAAACAAATATGTAGGAGAACTTTTTTGTCTCGGATAACTTTTTTCCACTAATTGAATAATGCGCCTAACTCCTGTTCGCTGGCTGATCCGGTTGGTGAACAGTAATTTATGATACTTTTTTACGTTATGTTTGAAGACGGGATATGATTAAGCAGGGGAATAGGAACTTGTATTAGTCGACTAGAAAAGCATACGACAAAACCTACGTTGTCCAGATTTTCTGCATGGACAACTAGTATACCTTTGTTTGTATACCCAATATTTATTTGTATACTTTTGGTCCTCTTTGGAAGTACTACGTAGACCTTGTTTTCTGCGGTCTTAAGGAGAGATCAACGTCCAAAGGAGTGTCCCGGTGTTGTATGTATAAGGAAAGAATGGGTATCATTGGCGTGACGTGGGCGTGTTAGTTAGATCCGGTTCCGATGCGATGCGGATTAACTCGAGATTTAACGGCCTGTCACCGGTTGACTTACCAACCGACGTCATGGTAAGCAGAGCCTAGTATGTATGTCACTAGAACTAGAATCCGCTGGTTTAGATTGATGCTTCCTGGTCGAAGAAAAACTCTGCAGGTGCGTTCTTAGTGTAGAGAATACCGCAGACACTCATCTGCCACTAGGTATGAAGTCGATATTGCCATCACACGACCTCATTTTTCACTATACAGTGGTGAATATTGATAAAGTTTAGCTTAATTCCAGTTAGTCCTTTGTGTAGAAATAGAAAAGTCGAACTGTTCCGCTTGCAAGACAGTGTGGTGAATGAACCCTACGTTGTGAATGTCAATTCGACACCTAGCAACAGCTTCTAGGAATGAGGTGTTGAACCATTTAAATGGTTATCATTTCAATCGTTTCATATTATTTCTGAAAACGACTTTGTATCAATCAAAAAAGCTTCAGAAAGCTCATAGATGAAAAAGTTCGCCACAGTTTTCCCTCTGTTTAGATTAGTATTTTTTCATTATAGTGGAAAATTCCATACGTTTTAGGCCTAGAATGCTACAGTTTGACCAAAAACGAATTACAATTCTAGTTCTTGAAGTTCTAGGCGATGTGATCACAAAAAGTCACTCTCATTTCATATTTGATCTCCAGCTTTTTCGCGCGTTATTTCATATCATCTTCAATTCCCGCGCGTTCCAGTAGAGTCAACCTATGAAATTGGTTGCTATTTTGCGTTTCGGCGAATTCAACACAAATTTCTTGTATTTGTGCATCATTTAGGAGAGAATACCTTAAGAATTCATCCGTTGGAAAAGCTTTTCATTGAATATCGTGCGGACAATTTTGTAAACGTTCATAAACTGTCTGACATTAGTCATCAGGGGAAGAGCAGCTCAAAATATCATGCGTATATCAATAAAATTTTGTTGTATCGTAATCAATGTAATAATGTGTAGGCTAATATTCAAATGAGGACCGTGTTTGACGTTCCAGTAGTGCTGTCGCGTTATTTCATAGCGGCAACGAATCGATTAAAACCAAATTTCGTGACTGCGTCATAGGCTTATACTTTCACTAACGAATGGTTCGTCATATTACAGTCATATTTCAGAGAAAATATAAATTCTCCTTATTTTTAGCTTGAATTTCAGTGCTGTTTGCCAATTGTTTTTCATCTTGATAACGTACCGTTTATTTTTGCTTCAACATGTTTATTTATGTCACCCACTTTTTATTCAGTTCGTTCTAGTTCTATCAATCCATAAATTTCTAATTATATACTGGGCTGTACGTAGAGGTTAAGTTCTGGAAGTTAATCGCTATCACGTTCTGCTGTTGAACGGAAACACTCTTGGAAATTGAAACACTCCGAAATTGTCAAAATATATTACAATATTGAAATACAAGTTTTCTTTACGTGCTTTTGTAATTTTTCGTACCTAGTTCCTGTTCGTTATCAGCCTAGTTTTTCCTCGTTCTTGTGGTTATTTCGAGGCTTTTTTGTTCTTGCTCCCGTATAAAGTAAAGTTTTTGAGGGATGTGTGACGTTCGTGCTGAGAAGTCAGGAATTGCACTCGAGGCACAGCAGAAAATCCGCGATAAATATGACTCAGAACTTGCCTCCCAAATTCTTCAATGGGTGCAGGTGAGTGAGGAATTTACCGTAGTATCGTTCTGTTGTACTGCTTAATAAATTGTACCACTTGTTTTCTACATTTCTCTTTTAATACACACTTCCGCCATCGACGGAATAATACCGTAATTGTGATATTTTGGAATGTTATTGATTATATAGATCATTCGATTGTCAGACTCTGATAGATATGCGAATATGATGACGAATTTTTATGCTTGTGTATTATTAAGCCTTTAGCTGTGGCTACGAGAGGTATAAGCTGATATGTATCAAAGAAGTGTGTACATATTTAATCCGTATTAGTATTATAGTCATAATGGAAGTTGCATTTTAAGCATACGCTCCCTATCCAGTACAAGAGCATAGCAGTAGCTTTAAGTTCTATCTACGTTATTTCTTTTAATTTTACCAAATTGTCTTCCTCGAAATCTAGGCACCAACACATCTTGTTTTAGTCAATTACCGGTGAGGATTTTGATACGGAAGGAAGTATTGACAATTTCTGTTCATTGTTCAAGGATGGAACACTACTTTGTCGGTATGGTGAATTTATCAGTTTGAAAATTTGTGGGTGGCTCTAGGCTCATACGGATCATATGGATCTCTTTCAATATGATTCTCTTGTATAAGTATTACTTACCGATTGTTTATAATAATTTTCGTAGCATATTATGATCTGATAGTAAAGACGTTAAATAATAACCACGTTTTAAACGTCATAGTTTTTCAACAATACGGAACATTTGTTCTGCTATTATTTCTGCTTGGATAGAAAAGTGATTCCGAGAGTAAACAACAAGCAGAATAACCGTTAAAGATGTCGTAACATCAAGAAATGTTATCAAAGATCATGCAAACTCGCAGTGTTCCTAATGAATGAGGTAAGATAAACAATATAAAGTTGCATCGATATTGCCAAGAACAGAAATTAAGGATGATATTCGTTGAGTTTGAATGTGTTTATTCGTTTATATTGTTCTTAATATTCGATTAATTGCATGTTTTGAGGAGTGATAATGTCTAAGCAGATAATGTTTGTGGTTTCCGTAAAAGTGACACTAACAGGCGATTGGTCAATGTTGCACTGTATTCAGCCATTCATGTGATTACTAATAGTTGTTACTACTACGACAAATTATTATTAGTGGTTTTTTTATTTATAGCTTGCAGCTTTTGTAGTGATAGCATTTTTAGCTTGGCTAATAGTCTTCAACCGGGTGCCGTTAATAAAATTAACAAGTCAGCTATGGCTTTCAAGCAAATGGAAAACATCGCGTTTTTCCTAGCATTTGCACAGAATCACATCGCTAAGTCTGAACTATTCCAGGTGAGGGTTTGTTTCGCTAACAATAAACCACGTAGTTTCTAACTGTGTTTTTATGCTGCTTTAAAATTTCTGAGTAATAGAATAATTAGATAACTCGTCCTATGCACAAAACTGGCTTATTTGAACTGAGTGCTCATTAGTTTGGTAAAGCAACCGTTTTGTGTGCGCTCCATTCATATGCACATGTATAATACTTAGAAATTACTTTTCTAATAGATATGCAAGTAGATCCATTACTTTTCCTCATCATCTATCATATGAGATTCCTACAATGGTTAATAGTACGCATCATTTGATTGCTTCCTAAGGATTCAATATCGTGTTATCATATAGTAAGAAAATATATTGTAGCGTAATACTGTTTATGAAATAATTCTTACTAATATTTCGTTATATTATCGTAAATTTCACGACTAAAGAATTTTGGTCTAAGAATTACGGCTGAACTAAGATTTCTACAACATATGATAAAATATTTGTTTTGCCGCTACGCTGAATAACTTGTAAGTACGAATTTCATATTTAGCATGTGTGAAGTGCTGAGTTCTTATGTGATGTGCGCTTTTTCACATTTATTGAAACATTTAGTTGCATATTATTCTGCTGTTCGTTTGTGTGTCTGTGTGTTGTGAAAAGAAACTCATAATGTACTTTTTTCGATTGGAAATTTCACTTAAGTTTCATTCATGTACCATGAATGACTTATATACCAATATAAGAAAGTGATATTCATGAACAATCAGATTTTTGGATTTCTCGGATTTTTGACTCATGCTTTTTTGATTTGCCTCATTCGAAGTAAACTCACGCAATCGTTTATAACTTGTGACGTTCGCTAGCATTTTCAAGTGTTCCTGTACAGTATTCTTGATTTTATTTTTCATAAACTTTTGGACATTGTTTCAACTCTTTATTTCAATCACGAAATGTTTTTAGACTGTTGATTTGTATGAGGCACAGGACCCTAATGCAGTTCTCGTTTGCTTGTCCTCTATAGCTCGAAAAAGTGAGAAGATCTTTGGAAAGCCTGGCCTAGGGCCAAAGGTAAGCGTGCCGTGTTATTTGGTGGAACTCGAAAAAATAGGTGTGTCAATCCGCAACGTGAAGAGTTCTTACCATACCACTAGAATTTTTTTGTTTTGTCATGCTGTACAAACGTTTTATGAGGAATACGATGCCAAACCGTCTTGCATAGAAGTCGCATGCAGCTCTAAACTTTATTTTCGTTCTCATTGACGTTTTGAATACAAGAAGGAGCGCAGTGTTCGATAAATGCCTGATGTATGCTATTATCATGTGCTCAGGTATTTTTTATCGATAATGGCCGCTGGCTGGAACTAAGGCAAATAAAATGTCGCTTTATAACTAGACTTTTTTTATCAAAACTGGAACAAGTTATGGCATTCAATCAGGCAGAATGATGGAAATGCTATTTTCGAAATCTCTTGGTAATTTCGTTATATTGAAATATGTCCGAAATTTTCTCCTTTATTATTTCTTCCAATACATCATAACTGCAAATTGAATAATTATGTAGTGTCTCTGAATATACACGTTTCTAGGAATCAGAAGGAGAGAAACGAGAGTGGACACAAGAGCAACTGAAAGCAGGTCAAAGTGTGATTGGTCTCCAAATGGGCAGTAACAAAGGTGCGACGGCAAGCGGAATTAATTTCGGGAATACGAGGCATATGTAGATTACATTTGATCTTCCACCTTTCAAGCTTTGACAGCTTGGCCTCATTTGCATGCTTTTGATCTGGATGTTGGCTTTTACGTCATACAACTCTTTAATATTTATTTACTGGATTAATGATGAAGTCCTTATGCAGCTAAATTACGTAATTTCTGGATTTTTTCAGCATGTTTTTCTTTAGCATCGCCTTTCTATGACAGAGAAGCTTAATAAAATATATTATAATTGTGTCTCTAGTTTGTGTTCATCGAAATGGTTACGTAGTTGTAGCACCTATTATTGTTACATGCCTTCGAACTTTATTTTTGGAAAAATAACTTTTAAAATAAGAGATTTTTTCTTCTCTACAGAAATTTGAAATATTTGCTTGTTTACAATATAAAGTAGTTTATTTAAAGAGAAATGATGCGACAGCAAAAATCCTGACACCTTTGATCAATAATTAAAAAGGAGTTATTTATTGGAGTCTTCGAGTTTTTACACATGATTTTGTGCAAATTTGGGACACTCATCCATACAGAGATGTGTCATCTATGTTGTGGTAGCATGGATTGAATACAGGTTAGTAGATTTGTTTATCACTATTTAATGTTTCTAGCCAACATTATTCATAGAGATTTCGCAAAAAAATCCGTGTTTGTATAACTCTGGAAGTACTCCACTCTCTGAGTACATAGTACTGTATGTTAATATTAGTAATATGGTCTTGAAAATACGTGACACTCTTAGTTTTTCCTTGCTTTTATTTGCAAACTTTTCTTAGAACCACGTTAATCTGTTGTTTACAAGATGCTGTTGTGACCCTGTTGTAAATAACAGTAATGATCCACACGGGTGTAAATAATTAGTCTCAATACGTCTTCTAAGTTGTTTTCTTCAGAAAAAGTAAGCAAACTTTACCTTTTGCCTTAAATTATTTCTAAACTTCTGATTAATTTGCGCTCTCCAGTTTAAAGTTCTCGAACCTCATCTTTTTTTTTTTTTGAAATGTAGTTCTTCCATAGCATCGTATAGTAGCAGCACTAAACCTTCATTTTACATAAAAGACCAAAAATATAAATTAACATAATATAATTATTGACTAGAAATTGATGACATCAATTCTATCGCTATTCATTGGACTTTATGATGTGGTATAAGAAAATAAGTTATACAACTGGTAACTGACAACAACACACATTTTGTAGTGTTTGAGGTGATTTTCCCTCATTATGAGCAAATTTTTTCTTATATACAAATAAACAATATGTTATTTTAATATCCTTTGAGAATTAAGAACTCATTTTCCTAATACCCTCGTACGGAAAGAGTAGTTATTTGACTTTTTCAGCGATTAGGTAGACAGAGGCTATAAGCTGTTGTACTTTAGATGATAATTACAACGAATCATATTAGAATTTAATTGATTATAGACAGTAATTTGTAGTGAAGTGATTTTTGGCTTATTTGGTTGGCATCGTCCATAAAGTTTCAGCTGGAAAACGCAAGATAGAACTTCAAGTGAAGAATTATTTCTCGTCTATCACATTCCACTTAGTCGACAAGACGTTTCCGTATGACGATTCAGATAACTGCGTAACGCGAATCGACGGCCACATTTTTCACAAGAATACCGTTTCTCGCCTAAAATAAAAGTCTTAGCGAATTTTGTGACGTGAACTTAGCTTTTGGTCGACTTAATTGATCAAAAATAGTCGGCTGAGGTTAGTTTAGTAATTGAAGTTATTCATCACTCACAATAGCACTTCAGTGAGGCAACTAATTCATGAGAAGATCGAACTGTTGCGACAACAACAAAATGCCTGAGATTTGTTTGCGCTCATCTTTTGTCTTTGTGCAACTTAAAACGACCAGCGGAAAGATTAGTGGTCTTGTTCTCATCAATCATTTGGCTTTATTCAAATCACAATTGTGATTAGAGGATTTCGGAAAGAGAGGCAAATATAAATGAGGAAAGAAAAATACCAGTATGTGTAAGAATGTGCGCTCTTAAATTACTCCGATCTGCGAAATTCTTTCCACAGTGAGCGCATCCGAATGGTCGTTGACCAGTATGTGAACGTAAATGACCCTTAAAAAAACCTAATTTGCATATTAAATAATATTTTGACTGCACAAACATAACACTGTAGTAGCTTACAGATTGTAAGCTGAAGTGACTCTGAATGACGTCGCTGGTTTGTTCATCAAAACGACGTCTGATAATTTTCGAACTACCTCCTATTACGAATTACTGTTCATCAATGGTTGTATTGATCTCTACATGGAGAATAATCGCAACAAGTTTATGTATATCAGTGTTCTCATTTTTATGTTAAGACATCGAATCTGCCGGACTACACGTGAATTTTTTCATTAAGGTCAATATTGAGGTCACCAATCAGAGTTATTTTGTATCGATACTGTAGTATTCTTCTTTATGCATCAAAACCTACACGCCCACTTCATGAATTCGCGTAATTTGTGCTTGCGGCTAAGTGTCCGGCAAAATGATATGATCTTCGATCAAAAATCGTTTTGTTTTAAATGTCAGTCATTTCGAGTACTGCATATTACCGTAAGCTTCATATTTTAGAGAAATATGAAAGAAGAATTTTAATTTTTGAAATATTATTGATTACCTGTAAAAGCCATAATCTTGAGAAGTTTTTTCCACATATGTTACATTTATGACTAGCTTTATGAGTAAGAATGTGCATACTGAAATAAATTACATCACTTTAAGAAGTCGATTTTGTTTCTTTGTTGTCAAATGTGGTATTTGTTTATGCTTGAAAGCATACGGTAGATATGCATAAGCATTAATTTCATACAATATTTATGGAAGAATAGAAACTCGTAAATAAATGAGGTTTGATGAGGTTTTTTTGAATTTTTGATTATTGCCTAAATAATCAGCATTGACATTTATCGGCTTTCTTAGTGCATATTGATGTAACCGCAGATGAAGCTAGTATCTGAGGGAAATGTTTTTTGGAATACCAATTAATAATCGGAAAGAAAATTAAGTGGGCAATAAAACTGGACGCTACCAATTTCGCTAGCGTTCTTTGTAGAAACTAAATAATTTGAAAATCTATAATATTGACTTTAATATCGTAAGAAACCTTTGTTTTTTACTTTCTCTGTCACATAAATTCGGGAAATAGCGATGAAAATAAGGTATGAGAGAGTGAAACAAAAGAGCGACCAACCTCAGAGCAGGCATGCTGACGTAGACTCGATCACAGTGTGGACATTGTTTCGCAAATTCACTGTCTAACGGCCGATGAGTCTATGAGTGATAAATCGTACTTCTGTTGATGAAATTTTCAAATTATTGTTATGAGATATTTATTCGAATAGATGAGGCTTATAGCGCATTGTAAGGAGGTAATACAGTGTTACGCAGATTGTGGTTCAAATTCGCTCCTAGAGAGTCTAATCAAACCTTTCATGTCTTCGGAATTTATAAATACCACAAAGTACTTAGAAAATAAACAGTACTGATTTAATCAGAATTGGTTTACTATAGTCAACCAGGAGATCAAACTGGTATTCGATCACCTCCACGACATCGCGTTGAGGACAAGTGCGCATCACATCCCTCAAAGAGTGATCATCACCAAACCTTGTCTAATCTTACTGTCACCTAGTTTATTTTTGAAAATCAAATTCGCCTTAATTAATTTTAAAAACGCAACTCCTCTTTATTTTACCTGTTTATGACGACTGAGGTTGCTTGTGGTAGCGTACGTTTTACCACACTCATCACAAACACATCGAGGTATCGCAAATCTTAAAATATCACCTCAATCCATAATCAAATCGAAAGGAGTTGATTACCTCCAAAAAACCATGTAATTAAAAAAAATCGTATGTTGGATGAATCACAGTTATATTGTGGAAAATCTTCATCACAACGAAATCTTTTTGAGGTGTTGAAGAATTCGAAGGTATTTTTTTATACAAAACATGTTTTTCGATACCATACAGTTCTGAGTTAACAACAAAACTCAAAACCTCAAACATAACTCGTTTTATTTCTGTTCTTTCTAGGTTTGATAGAGAAAGAACGAAAAAGCTGTTTCAAAAATTTGAATATTATGCTTAAAAATTTAAAATAATGAGTTAGTAAATACTAACAAATATAAACTACTAAAAAATAGTAAACAAGTAGTAAACAAAACATTTCATAGAAAAAATAACAGCACGTTAATAAACAAGTTATTATTGTAAAAACAATATTATATGTTGATTCATTATTATTTTAAGCTTAAAAACGAAGCGAAATATTAATGAATATTATTGAAAGAGATATTTAATAAATAATCATATTAGGATAATAGGAAAAACGATTGGTAAATCAACAAGTTGCTTGTAATCCAGCGTATCGGAATGCTTCATAGTGATTACGGTAATCATGATGCTGAACGAATCCTTAGTGCGAAAAGAAATTTTACTACCCTCACATGCGATAAGGAGAAATGGATGCTTTACTGCTACCAGCTGGATTCTGTCGATCATCAACGGGAATCCAGGTGATTACGATAAAAAAATATTTAGGCTATCTTTCGTATAAACAACGATAAGTTATTGTTAAAGTCTTGTTGATTGAATAATATTAATACGTTACTGAATGGATAACTGAGGTACCATTTCCCTCAGAGTAAAGAGTTTCATAAATCATTTGGCTTCTATCAACACAATAATTGATTCTTGTTTCTTGATTTTTTTTCCACCATAATACGTTCGTTGCAGAAAATTCCTCTAGTTTATGTTTTGCAAACAATCCAAAAAAAATTTGTTTTTTTGAAAATAACGCCTTACTTTTTTGTGTTCTTCGTTCTTCTATCGGACACTTCAAGAGCGTCAAGTGTGTACGACGTGACGTTCAGTTCCGATGTACCATAAGAGTTCTACAATCGAATTGCAACTAGAAGACACATTTTCTAGATCAGAATAACTGGTATTGAGTAGGTGTAAAAGTAATTGCGGTGTCTTCGTAATTTCTATCTATTTGTAAACGCAATTACATTTGCACCAACCTAATACACTACTAAACTCGAAATTTTATTAAATAGTACGTAATAATAGATTTTAAATTAAAGTAATAAGAATGAAATACATATTTTATTCAAGTGAAAAGTATTCAGCTTTTCTCGATCAAGTTTGGTCCTGTTTTCCTTTAAGTGTCTTTTTACAGCTAAGTACTTACAGTAGGAGGTACTGAAATTCAATCCAGCCCTTTTCTATCTCAGCTTAAATCCTTGATTTTTTTCGAAAATTTACTTCCTCCTTTTTTTCAAAAGTTCGCTTTATGGTAACTTCAATACGTCATCATTAAGACATATACTCTTTCGAAATATTTTAGCAAAACTAAATTTTATTGCGTCATTGTTTGGAAGAGTTTTAGACTGCCTGAATGAAACTGTATTAGTGAGTTTCAAGCTGAGTTATGCGGAAAGATTTTGAATTGTGAAAAAAAAAATCGTTAGACAAATGTTTTAATATTCTTTCAATTTGATATTTCTTCATATTATTCCTCAAAACCATTTACCTCCATAATTTTTCACTAAGATATTATCACAGTATTGAAAAAAAATTATCAGATATAATGGACGATTCAGTTGCAATGTATATCGTATATATTGATTATTTTGCGATTAAGTATAAACGCAATCATCTACCGCATTTTTATACCTTCTCTTTGTCATCGCCGCTTTCAGATCGTAGTAGATTGTCAATGGAAAAAGAACGCATCGTCTTCTAAAAACGTCATTTCCTTTTACTGACAAACATTTTTATAGAATAAAATTTGAAAAAAAACAATGTATAGAAAAAAAGTGAACATAAGGTAAATATAAAATGATTTTTACAGAGTCTATTAAGACGAATGATTTATTACAATAATAAGTGATAAAAAATCATTTACATAGCTCTGTTTATTAGATCAAACCAATCAATAAACTAGTGAAGATTGTTGTATTACGGTAGAAAAATGTCGAAGGGGAACTGCCCAATAATTTTGGCATTCCTTCTATCTACTTAAATGTAAAATGCTTATCATTCTTCAATTAAACTGTTCCACTATTTGTAGATCATAGATATATTTCAAAGCAATATTTGTAAAATTTGAAAAAACAGAATTTTATTTTGTACTTGTTCATGGGTTGGTCAAAAATCACCAGCTGAATGTATTGTTAAGGATGAAAATATTTCGATTTTTATGGTAATTATTGATTTAAAGGACATAAACACACTTCATATTTGAAAAGCTTATATTCTTTTTCATATACATTTTCGATGTCGTTATGAAAAATCGATCACTAACCTTATCATCGTTGTTGTCGTTCTCCTCGTTATTGTTATTCAACTTCATATCGATTCGTGGTAACGAATTGATTACTTGTTGAAGTTGAACGTTCATCAACAGATACATTTGAGCATTAAGTGGTGATTCTTAAGTATACAAATTATTATTATAAAAATTTTTAAAATCATACTATTTTTTTTACAATTCTAAAAATTTATCACCTAGATTTTGTGGAAGTGATAATGATTGTTGTTGAATTGTTGTGGATAGTGTATGAGAGTTAAGCATATTCTGTAAAGAAAACATGTTGCTGAATTAGACTGACAAAGCCGGAACCGTTTATGTAATTTGTGGGCGGGTACTAATGCTATCATTGGTTAATGCAGTTTTAAGGCGGAGCATAACATTACAAACAACGACAACTGTACTCCCTTGATCTACAATAGATCAACACTGAGTTTTTTGTTAGCTTTAGAAAAGTATAGTTTTATTTGTAGCGTTTGAGGTCATCGGAAAAATATCACTCAATATTTTGCGTGTCGAACATTGTGACAGAAGATTCAGAAGAGTACTTAGTCGACTACGAATCAAATGAGCCTCTTAAGCGACAAATAACAAAGCTTTGCAGAAGCGCAAGGAATGAAAGTAGTTCGTAGCACTTCAAAATAATACTTGAAAATAGATTTGAACTATGAATTCTAATTTTTTCAACAGATTAATCATATTCTTACTTGATAGGCTCGTTTTTCCCTCAACGGAAACTCACTGATTAACACTAATAAGTTTCATAGAAACCCCACTCTAATTATAGTGCTTAATCTTTTTTTTTCTGACTATCAATAAGTGGGAAAACCACCTGAACGCATTTGCGGTAGACATTCTTCTTTGATCTCTATGGCAGATTACGCCAAAACGGCAATCACAATGAGTCCAACAGGCTTCCTCATAGCGTGTCATAACAAATTAATACATTACTGGTAACACAAATATGGTATACGGAGGAATAACTAAATAAATGTTCAGACACCTGGTTTATTTATTTGTTTATTTATTTATTAGCATTGATATTTCCAATTAAAAATTATTCAGTACATCCTGTAAATTGTGTGAAGAGACGAACCTCATGGTATAATAGCAGGTGTCTACAAGATGCAACACAAATCTCCTTGAAAATCACTTGATTACGTAACGATTATTGTCTCCGGATGGTTTGGTTGACATGGGATTTATTCGATCCATTCGTTGAAGAGTTAGGTAATGAGTTAAGTTAGTCTATGAGTTCGTTAGATAAGGTGAGGGGTATCAGCGGAACAGAAACCTGTGTATAGTATCCACTGGGTCATAATATTTCTTCTAGAAACTTCACGTATATTGTGGCTCTTACAGTCAGCTAACATTGCCGCTATACTGTCTACATAAAAAAAAAAAAAACTATTTTTTTGGCAGACATCTGTCATAGAGTTCCTCAAGTGTCGAGTGGTATCTGATTTTTGTCTCGATAGCCTTCAAGACGAACAAAGTGCTGCACCGTATAGCTTGAAAATTTTCACATATTCAGTTTCTTGAATGCTATTCTGAACGTGTATCGTTTCAATACCAAAAAGTATATATCATTTCGAAATCGTCAAAGGTATCATTTCGAACTTGTGTTAAGAAAAATAAAATTACCAGTTTTGATATATTATGGGTCATAGTGCAATGTTAGAAAGTACTGCAATGTTAAGCGGATCGTGTTCCGAGCCCACCTCACACCAACCAAGCCTCAAAAGTATGAGCTGGTGTCAGAATATTATATGTATTGAGAGATAAGCAGCATTGGCTTTGTAAAGAATGATTAGTTCAACCCAATGCACGGATTAGACTTTCATTGAGTCACATGAATTAATTCTAACAAGGGAAAAAAGTGATTCGGATTAATTTTTGAGGATTCATGCATCATTTTAATTAGGTCGACTGGAAGCAATCCTCAAGTTCTATTCAGTTGGTTACTGTATTACCGTATCGGAAGTGCGTCATCTGGTAGCTGACCCTCGCCGACCTCTGTTGCGTAACGCGCACCAACAAAAGACATCAACACCTGTTCTCAGTGCAAAACATGGGCGTTTTAACTGATTGCCATATATGGTATTCCACTAAACAGTATTTATAGCTCTTAAATTGGACAGAATGTCTTTAAAATTTGGCCTTGAACTGGAAGGTAAATGAGTTTTAATGCGAGGTTTAAGAAACAGAAATTGATCTCACGTGTTTTTTGAGAATACATCGTCGATATTTTATTTCGGATGTGGAAGATCAAAAATATGCTGTCGTGATTTATTCGGAATGCTACGGTGCTACTACTGGTAGATTATTATGGAAATGAACTTCCAACATTGAAAAATTTTACTTCTGCTATTTTCCAAATTGTAGCTTACCTCTGTATACTCTCTTCTTCCTCGCATTAAAACGTTTTATTAACAATTCTTACAAGACTTTCAAGGCTTTTTCTATTCAATATGAGAAGGTTCCCTGATTGATTTCAATTGTATCTCCTCCTATAGACATAATAATAGTTTTGTATTGTAGAAAGGACCGTTTTGAAAGATTTCAATGATGTCATCTTTGTTTTAGATCAAATTATACAGTATTGTTTTATAAATTATCACCTGAAATGTTCTTGATTTCATCCGATCTTTGATTTCACATTGATCACTTTTATAGTTTAAGCTACAATAGATGATGATTTTATTTGAATCGATTAATAACGAATCAAATACAAAGTAATGAATATTTTTGAGGAATGATAGATATTTTCCTCATTTGACGTTCGGAAATCAGATGAGCAGCAAGCCAGGTGCCAGCACTGACCTGTTACGTAATAGCGTTTGCTGAAAATTACACATCTACCACGACATGGTAAGGCAGAAGTAATGGTTTCATTATCACTTGCCTCATTCAAATTTATAATAACTCGATAACAGATCAGCAGAAACACAACTACAGTGTAATTCATGAAGAATTATGGCTGGCATGGATTCAATCCGATAAGCTATTTTGAGATTATTGATACTATATATTTAATTTGTTACCTTTTCGTACTTATCTGATTCGCTTTTGATAAGATACATATCGATTAAGTAATTATTTCATTTGAGATCTTGCATAATTTATTTGTATAGCTTAATATTTAATTAATTCAATCTAATCCTAATTGTGCTGAGATGGCCGCAAAACTCGGAACCTCAGGCGGGACTCGTACCCGCACTTACAGTGCACTTACGTACCGCACTTCCGAGTTTTGCGGCCATCTCAGCACAACTGTGGACATTGTAATATCATTGCAAAAATGCAATTAAATAAAAACAAATTACTAATCCTAATTATTTTTTATTCGTAAATCTTCACAAAACTTTTACAAGAGAAATATAAAATCAGTTCCTCATCATGCTGTAAGTCAATATGCGAATAAAAGCTAGGCTAATAGAAATTAATAATAAAAGCTTCCAACGCGCGGAATTGACTTCACTGCAAATATTTTTTTAGTAGATCATTTGGATAAATATATCATTATATTTATATCCTAGTAGATAATGAGATTAATGAGTGAGGAGAAATTTCAAAAGTTCAACATTGCTTATGGTGGGTTTCGATCTCATCCTCCGACTACGGTAGCTGTTATCTGTCATACGTCGTTGTGTTGGATGATTCGCATATGGTGAGCTGTCAGATGCTATCGGTGTGATTCAGTTTCTCGGTTTCGGGACACCCCGGGGACACCGCCCTTTGATGACATAATCTATTCAGAAACACATCAAAGCCCGACCTATGACACATCACTTTCCCCTCATCTCATCTCAAAATCATTAGGGTTAATCGACCATTGTTTGAATTTGATTCACTAGAAAATTTTCAATAATTGAATTTATAAATTTTTTGTGTGTGTGTGTGTTTGTGTTTTTTGTTTCGTGTTTCATTGAAAATTTGTTGGAGCGACATTAGTTTAATGTAGTCCGTTTGATATAGCTCTTTTTTTTGATCTATCAAGATATACAATGAAAAAGATACGGCAAATCATGGAAACTTCTTTTCGATTGGATAACTTCCCCACTCTCTTTAATTGTATTTAACAATATAGGAATAATAATGAAGCTCGGACTCAACTTTTGTTGTGTCCTGCAGGGGATCTGCACCGTGTATTCCATATCGTTAAAGATTGTAGATATAACTGAACTGCACAATG
>KN716515.1:69828-92542 GCA_000816705.1 Dictyocaulus viviparus
GTTGAGTCCTGAAGGTGATCTGCACCGTGTATTCCATATCGTTAAAGATTGTAGATATAACTGAACTGCACAATGATTTCGACAGGCAAACTTTATACGAAGTCAGTGCTTCTTGTTTGCCAAACGGTTTTGTTATCAACGCTGTAGGGATGGAATGAAGACTTGGTTCATCAAGGTTGAAATGAGCTGGCGTCCATATCTTCAGAGAGGCTTTGACGTTTTCACTAAAATTTAGGCTATATGTTATTGTCGTGAACTGGCAGTCTCATCTGTGACACTTTGTTTATTTAAGGTTTTAAATATATGTGAAAGGAGATGGAGTTCACCGTGTTCCTAAGCTGCACTTTTACATCATTTATAGATACCTCATAGAATTACTCATTTTTCACTCATTTTCATCTCCAGCATTCAAAGTCCAGTGATTTTATGATTATTTCTGCATATGTGAAAGAACTTACACTAACTCATAAATCCCGAGTGGGCTTTGTAGGCATGCGGGCGAACGTGAACCTGTGGTACATTCAGATTTGCGGATCACTTCGTTACTTCCTACCACTGCGCTACACGCCCTCATCAATCTAGAATGATTACCGAATTTAATTGATAGCTTTCGCACCGAAAATTTCTTCTGGTGTGACGGTTACGCAAGAAAACTGGGCACGTTGCCAACTGCTTAAAGATAAGCTTGTAAATTTGTTTAGCACAAAAATAGCGAATATTATTACGATTTTTATGACCTGCAATATAACATGTCTTGATCTACCTTAGAATCCGGTAAAAATCCTTTCGCTATATTTTCGTACAACAATGAAATATTTTTTCCACTTTTTCTCCATATAGAACGTACATTAAAAAATCACTATTTGTTTCTTCTTCTTGAAATCCAAAAAATTCAAGGAATTAAACTTTGCTGACTTTGGAAGGAACTAAAGTCAAAACTAATGCAGTGGTACTGGAATCATCCAGAGGAATAGTAGAGGTGCAATCATTAGTCATTCTAAGAATTCCATATGATGTTAGTTGTTCAGTGCTCATTAGCTAACTCATGGTGATATGATTACGGCTAAGTGTCTTTTTCAAGTTATTATATCATGTTGACTCATATTCGCCCAAACCACCCCAGCTTGTGTCCACACACTAACCGAACACAATGTTATTTTTGTGTTTGCCAGGTTGTTAACACAGGAAAATTGCATATAGACCTTAGTGATTCCAAAAGACATTTCAACTCACTTCAACACAAATAGTTTCCGAAAATTTTGGCTATACCGAAAAAGTCAAAAAAAAAGTTTTTTTTTACGTAAAACGAGTTAAAACCACATTGAAATAGTTGTTGGTCGCGGAGGTGATAGAAAGACAGTCTGATGTCTGTAATGACTACAGTAGATCAGTCCTTACTAAGTGATTACTGCTTAACAATTTTTTTTTGTTAAATCCTAAACCTTTAAGTGAGTTTGAATTGAGGGAAATATCGAAATAGTAGAAAAAATGTAGCAAGCACACCGAAATTGGATTTCCAGCAGTGATTGACGATTGCGAAATAAGAATACTAAGTCCTGTAGCCGTACTGCCGTCATTTCATTGAGGTAGATCATATTTTTCAACATAGGAACGGGTAGTTGCGCTTCCGACAATCACTGTACCTTTATCCTGTATACAATACTAGCTCAATAGTTAAAATTTAACGAGTTTTCATAGGGGGGTCGTAGCGACCGATTTCCACTAAGAGTATTCACCATCAATCCTGACTACGTCGCAATCGATAGAATAAAATGACATTTTTCGAAACATCTTCCTAATCAAACAATTATTCCTTACCGTCATCTTTTCACATCTTCTTTCTTTCCTATTAAGGTAAAATACACCTGTCACGATATCAATGAAATCAACAAGTTCTATCTTTTTCTTCGCAAATAACATTCTCACTACTATGTAACGGTTCCTTCTATTTAGAGACTCGAATAGGTTAAGACAATCAGAAAATTAATTGTTTCCAGAGTATTAGAACGTTAATATCTCATTTTTTAATATTTCACTCCATACAAAGATCCAATTTGAGCAGCAATTTATTGAAACTGACTCAAACAAAAAAACCACATGTTTCTTTATCAAAATAGTGAAAAAAATTGCAACAACAGAAAATTCGGAGGAAAAAGAGTAATAAAGAGAAATGTGATAACAGGAAACAGTATGTACTTAACGACACAATTCCACTGAACAATATTGACAACAATGACAAAGTATTCTGATTGTGGGGCTTCATATTACACCATTATAGATAAAGTTGAATCTGAAATACACAACGTTTGTTCGCTTCGGTTTCCCCACAATAAATTGTTTAACGACAAAACAATATTTTATTCAACCAATGGAAGCATGATGCACTGAGCCTACCTGCTGAGAGCCATTGGTAAACTAGCAATAAGTGGTCCATAAGCAGCAGCGTTATCATATAGTTCAAATAACGGGGCTGCTACTAGTTTGTAATTCTTTGGCACAGCAAACATAGCTTAAGTAAAATGGAACAACCAGAATAAGTAATAATAAACAGCTTGTACATTTCTCTAACATGATTAATAAGTGAGAAGTTACCTTTTTCTGGCATCTGGACCAGAAGCAATTTTGTGTGTTCTTTAGGTTTAGTCACGTGAGCTGGTATGTACGGATACTAGAATAGTAAGTAATATATAACACATTATATCGCAAAAAACTTGGCAAAAAATCTTTATCGTAACAAAGTCATTGCATGTCTGAGCGCAAGAGGAGAAAGATTTTTGAAATAATTAAAAAGATATTTAGTCTCAACAAATAAATTAAGAATTACAAAACAACAAAAGAAGGATGATAAACAGGATACCCATCGGTGGCATAATATAGTGTAATACAAAAAGATATACTTACTCGTGGTGGATCAAAATTAGGGCGCCACCAGTTGCCCACTTCGTCCTAAATGCCTATACATTTAAAAAGCAATACTCGTCAAATTAAATAAAATTATCCGATAAAGGACAAATAAATAAGTAAATTTAGAAGTAAAGAATAAAAAATATTACAAATAGATTAGATTGGCGTCATGCACCTCTATTTTCCACTCATTCTTCACTCCATCACTACGTCCAAGCGTGAGATCAAGTAGTCGTCTCATACCATCTGTTTCCTCTTCTCCAACTTCAAGTTCACCTCCTGGGCTGAAAATTCACAGTACAATTTGGTATTGAAGCAGTATTAAGTTAGAGAATAAAGACATTAAAATCACAGCAACTAGTTTCCGCTAGCTTATCTTATCAAAGTTATCTATTGTCTCTAAAAAATAAATTTCCGACAAACTTACAGCTTGAAAAATGTCGTTCCAATTTGTAGCAATAAAATATGAGGAAGGGAATGTTCGTGAACTATAAGCACAGCGTCAACTGAGCGTCGCATACCTACCTGAACGAATCACCTCTGATAAAACTTATAACAAGATGTGCCGCTAAATCTCCGGATTTTCAAATGAAAGAAAGTGCCTGGTTGTGTGAAAGGAAAGCACACAATTTAAAAAATAAGACATTTGAAGGACAGAACAATGACAAAAACGACACCTTTTCGTACTCCTCTCTCATTCTTTGGAATCGTGCTTGTACGGAATGGTCCCTTTCTGATTGGGCATCTTTGGTGCCAAAGGTGTAATTTGAAAGTGGAAACCTGTTCAAAAACAGGAATTCCTCTATTAGATTGAGACAGGTAGTCATACAGATCTTACCTATATACTCGCTAATAACACTTAAATATTATAGAAATCGAGAAAATAGATAAATAAATTTTATTGAGGTTCAAAAAGCAGAAAGAGTACAAAAAGTACTATAACTATACCATATAATTCATATCCTGCAATTTTTTGTTTTACAAACTTTTCTTCGAATGAGTAATTCCACCAATTCTTAAAAAGGCTGTGGTGATTTTTCAAGCTTTAGATTCCAAACCAGTGGTAGTTTGCAAGTATGAGAAAAACAACAGTGATACACTTAGCTACAAATGCAAACAACACAATAAATATCCTTAACATTCTAAAAAAATTTTTAAAAGTCTAAAAAATATCATAAATAGAAACACAATAACTAGTTCAATTACTCACAGATTTACCGAACGATGAAGAGGAATAGTAGGAAGAGGATTTGGAGTCTGTGTTGGTATTGAACTCCTTAATGCAGTCCCTCCTGAACTAGGCCATCCATCGACTCTAGTTCCCATCTGTAACCTTGAATTATGAATGGTACAGATCCTTAGCAAATAAGCACTAAATACCATTCGGAAGCATAAGTTGATTAATAATGCGGATCAGTGACGCCAAATTAAGAATCGCTTAGCGAAGTTTCAAAAATAGTATGCAATTTGCTGAGGTTTCAAGAGGACAGAAACAATAAGGGCGCAGAAAGTAGCAATGGAGCACTTTGATAAGTCGTAGATGAGTGATCGTTACTTCTTTACTTCGTTCACATTAGTTTTCCGTGCTTTTCTCTACAACTTTTCCTTTATTATAATGAAGTAGATACGAAACGCTGTGAAGGGATATTGGAATACTTGGAATGCACGAGGTTTTTGTATGGTGAATTCTGTTTGTTTGAGTGATAGTACCACTTGTAGAATATCAGGAATCTAGAGTTAATTACGATCTTCGGAATTGTTTCTTTGCTTATCATGGATTAATAAACAAGATTATTGTTGACAAAAGCAGTATAAGTGTGGAAAACATATGCTGGAACGTATCACGTTTATAAGTACGACATCCTCACGATTTTCGATTTCATGATTTGGAATCTGATTGTTTGGCTAGAGAAGAAGTTTTGATTATACATTGTGCCAACACTTTACGCATAATTTCCGCGTACGGTAGCCATGCATACACATCATCTACAATGCGAACACCCTCCTCGTTAAGAACGGTCTCTAATTCGCAATAAACTAATTGTTGTAATATTACTGTTACTAAATACTCTCATTAATAGTATTTGATCTCACCTTCTCAACAAGCGAATTCGTCAGACCAGGTTTTTTTTAAATATTTTATACATTGGAAAACATATCTTGTTGTATAACGCCTACTTCAAAATTAAAGTATTAGCACGTATATTAATAAACTCATTAAATACTTAAATAAAATTTATACAGTAAATAAACAAGGTCACGTGCATACCAATTCGCTTCGCCTGTTATGTGTTAGAGCTCGTGGGTGGGGCGGCCACCTGGTTTTGTGAATTGCTAAAGCCTAGTTGTAAACTGCACGCTGTTTATTCACTGATAAGAACAATTTTTTGTGTTCGATGTTTTGGCGTCCGTCTATTGGTGTGGCTCAAATCTCATAGTACTGCAATATTTTGTTCGAGATAATGTAACAACCAAAAAGAGTCGGCTAAAGATCCTCATCACTCTTTCACAAGATACTTCAAGGTTAGTAGTAATTGCAATTTCAAGGAACTTGTTACCATTTATATACGATCTGCAATTAGCATCAGTTTTTCATGATAATAAAAACTCTTCTGAAAAAATCTGAAAAATAAATGTTTTGGTAAGTTTGGAATGTATAGATGTTGTCAGGTTCGAAATATTCTCTCACAAATCTTGGAAACCGGGTTTGTCAACTTGCGATATATCTACAAATAACTAAAAATCTGTACTTCAAGGTATTTATAATTACCGGAGACGTTTTTTTGCAACTGAATTTTAGTGTAACAAATTTGATAGCTGTTTTGGACGCAAATAACATTTTACATGTTGCTCAAAGAAAATAGTATTCAAATGTGCCTTACATTTATAAAAAAGTAGGACGTTTTATTCTAAGTAGTTGTCAAATGAATAAATATCTTTAAAGATACAATGCTTGGCGAGGTAGGATTGCAAAGTGACTTATACTGCTCTAAGACTGCTACGACCATGTCTTCTACCACACCCACAGTTGGTTCCAACCAAAAAAATGAACGTGTGAGTCACTGAATTTGAATTATGGATATTACATAGGTAAATAACATTTAGTTTAGAATCTTCACACCCGGATAACTGTTACTGTTTTTCCTTGAGAAAGTTTAAAAGTTAATTTTCTTAGGACGTCATTTTACATGTGATTAGGATATAAAATCTCATTGAATTCTTATCGAAGTCGTATGACTTAGGTCTGTTTTATTCATGTTATTACAGTGTGTACTACCGCATAACGTTTTATGCATTTACGTTTTTATCACAACATAAACTATTTGATATGGTGCTTTGAAGTTAATAACGTAAATCTCATTTTGAAGGTATAAATGATGCGGATTTTTTCGATGGAGTGAATTAACCATATTTCAAGTTCTACTTCGTGAAATAAGTATGTTAAGAAACGTCCAAGTGTTGCACTTTCATTATTCGGTGGAGCAGTTGCTGGAGCAGTTGCCAAAACGGTTATTGCGCCACTTGATCGAACTAAAATTTTTTTTCAAGGTTTCTTCTTGATTTTATGAAACATATAATAGGCAAATTCCATACTTTTTACCTTTTAGTGTCATCCGTCCGTGGATATTCATTTAAATCCGCTATGAAGTTTGTTGTGCGGACTTATCGTGATAACGGTTTTTTTGCTCTGTATCGTGGAAATTCCGCTACAATGGTCCGCGTTATGCCTTATGCTGCTGTTCAGTTTGCTTCATTCGAACAATACAAACATTGGTTACAAGTTGACGCAAATGGGTGTGTTATAATTCTTTTCGAAAAGTATTTCACCAAGCAAGATATTTTTACTCTGAAGATGAATCCAAAAAAAAGATTTAGAACCAGAACTCCTGGACGACGGTGTATCGTTGGTTGTATGGCAGGTGCAACAGCTACTTGCTTGACATATCCGCTAGACACTGCGAAAGCTCGATTGTCAATATCAACGAAGAAAGAATACGCTACATTGTTATCGGTATTCTTTATTCTGAAAGCTCATCGAGCAATACTTGTTTTTTCATAGTACCTGTTGTTATTGACAGTATAACGATTTCGGCCTACTCTATTTAGTACATTATGAGAGTAGAAATAAAACTCCTTATTTCAGGTATTTGTAAAAACAACACAAGAGGGTGGAGCTTTAGCTCTGTACAGAGGTTTGTGGCCGACGTTATTAGGTTAGTTGGTTGTCGCTTCCAAATATTTTCCTGACTATTGATATGATTTGTTTATTTTTTTTTGGATATCTCATTAATTTAAAGTCAAATGCCATCCATTGTTTTATTAACAAATCTTATATAGAACAATATATATAGTGCCATATTTACTGATGCAATTTGAGAAAATAACAAAAAAAATTATAAGATATGTTATGCTTTAAGGTTTTTAAAGGAAGCTAGCCTCGAATTTCGTAGCTATCCTGTTTGTTTAGGTTTTTAATTACCAGATTAATTACTCGCAAAATATCTTGAAATTTTGGTGAAGCTAAAACGCTAATAGATCCTCCACTGAAGAGTTTTGTTAAATGGTATTCATGTTCTAGATAATGTTTTATCTTGTAAAAATTGTATTTCTCAAGCAATATTGTGTTCGCTTGTCAGAAATTTTAGTCACTTTTTTCATATTGGTACTAGGATTCTCTTTAAATAGCTCGGGTTGTAATTACACTGTTTATGTATCTCAAAATATAATAAAATTTGCACAACCCTTAATTTCAAGTGAACTTCTAGGACACCACTAAGATTTTTCTTACATTTTGAGTTTTACTTGTTGCAAGTGTTTGATTATAGCTTTTAAGGAGTGATGCCATATGCTGGTGCATCTTTTTTCACATACGAAACCTTGAAAATAAAGTTTAAAGTAAGTTATTTTGATTGCTGCTTGCTAGAAATTGTCTCGTCCCAGTTGCTTGGTTATGTTTTCAGTTCGCTTTTATCGGAGCTTATTGCAACCATTTTGTGCATTTTGTTAGGAACGAACAGGGCAACAAGCTATTTTTCCTTGGCAAATGTTATTTGGTGCCTTTGCGGGGCTAATTGGGCAGTCTTCATCGTATCCTTTAGATATTGTGAGGAGAAGAATGCAAACAGGTGCTATCAAACCTGGTAGTGGAGTGTTAAACTCTCTTGTGACCATATATAAAACAGGTATGATTTGGCTGAATTTAACAAGGTTTTTCAACAGACTTGGAGAATTCCTAAATTTCATGTTTTCAGAAGGATTAAAAAATGGATTATATAAGGGTCTCAGCATGAATTGGGTTAAAGGACCCATTTCTGTTGGTGTGTCCTTCACGACGTATGAGTATATCATGCATTATTTAGTTTTGTGGCTAAAATAAAGGCCAAACTAATTCAAAGGTCTCCATGATTGTAGGGTATCACGTTGCTCATTTCATTTCTTTGCTAAATTTTCCATTACTTGTTATTGATGAGTGCCTTTTCTACCTTGTATTGTACAATTTACTATGTGGTAATTAGGGATTTCTATTTTCGTGTCAATAGAAGTATTTTTACTAGATTCACATTTCAGGCCATTCATAATCCTTAAGATTTACAATGGTTGTTTTTGAATATTTTGTTGTAGAACACAATTTTTATCACCTGTATTGAGTTCTAGTCCTCGAAATTTTTGTCAGTTTTATGTGATTAACCTTCACCAATGACTTTCACTCGTTCCATTTTCTGCGTGTAGTTTTACCTACAGGTGTTAGCTACTTCCATTTAATAATGATACTTTCGATGTATTTTATGAATGGCTTGTTGTCTATTTCCAGGTGAAAATTATCATTGCATTCAAATGTAAAACTTACAGAAGTAGTAAATATCAATGTGATGATCTTGTTGTATTTCTATTAGTCACGGTTTTAGTCTCCGAAAATATTCAGCTTCATTTATAATAAAGCTGATTTTAATTGTACACTGACCTATGGGTTTTGTTTTTGCAACATGTATAACTCGAGTTTTACATGTATCATTATTCAAATACACAGTATTTAATGTTTCTTGGACTCAATAAAGGAGCGGATATACTTAAACAAGTAAAAGTTTTCTTTCCAAGTATTACTATAAGCTGGAGTTATTTCTGACACACAAAAGATATTTACCGATAACTAGAGAGCAGTTTGAAGACCATCATTTTGCAATAAGGCTGTTCCAAAAAGCATAGTGATAGATTCTCTACTTGCTTATTTCCCAGTGTTTTCGGATTCGTTCTGTTTTCTGCTCGTGTGAGAAAAGTCTTCTATGGGACGTTGTAGAAGTACACCTAAGCATAGAATAAGCTTTGGAATTGCATTAGAAGGGATCTAGTAATATGAATACCGATCTTTTAGATTTTTCTTCCAAGAGATTCTAGTACGGTTCATATTGATAATGATAGTGCTGACGCATTTTTTTTTATTGCTGTCATGTCTATATAGCTGTGTCTGCAGATCGATGATTCTGTGGAGGTACTCATTTCTATGCGATAATCCACAACGATGTATTCGTTTGTCATTGAGTTCTTATAGTGATTCAAATATGGTTTTGATGATGTTAATGCCATATGTAAACGTTCTTCTGAGATTTTTAGTTCATTTTCGTTTATTTCAGCTATGCACGGCTGAATTGCCAACATAAGTGATGATGAAATCTTATTCGGGTAAAACCATTTTTTATAAAGGCTGTACCGTTTATTATAGCTATTTTTATAACTTGTTTTAATTTAATAGTTCGCAAAGGTGACGTGGTATGGGCTCCATATCGCAGAGATCCACTGTGGCCTGCACTGGTGAGCCTTGTTGCCTTTTTATTAGTGCTTCATATACGAAATTTAATTTGAATGTCACTCATCAGTTATTACTGTGGAGCAATATGAAGTTCAACGTAGATGTTTTCAAAAACGTAAGTAAGCTTTGAGTTTCAGGTTCGAAATAGTTATCCGAAGAAAATCACCTACGTCTTTTTCCCTTTGCCGTATGACGATTCGGAAGGCACTTCAAAAAAAGTCCCTACTTTCAGCTGTCATCCTAAGGTTGATTTCTCCCAATAACCACATCTATTAAAATACAATGATAATTGCTGGTTTTCAGGCTGTTCGTGCACTGACATTGAATGATATTTTACCTTCAACTTCGAATGCTGATCTCAAAGAAGCCTACAATTTTGCCACACAGTATCTCAGGGACAGAGAATTGACAAGAGTGAATATTCTCAATTCTTTTTTCAAACATATTTGTCTATAAAGCGATAATTTGAATAATTCGAAATGAGTCGTTCTATATTGTTTAGCATATGACTTCAGGGGTCAGCTGCACCACTTCATCATGTCGATGTTTTGCCTAAAGAATTGAAACCACAACATATATCTAATGATAATGACCAGAACAAGGATGATAAAAATGGCATTGGAGAATGCAATAACGCATCTTCAATAACTGTAAGGTTTTTTTGTAATTTTGAGTACGGTGGTTCTGCGTCTTTGTTTTCAACGTATCAAAACATTTACAAGGATATGTTTTCGTTTCAACGAAAATTTGGAGAAAAAATATCGCGATGCTGAACTTTTGTTTATACATACATCACTAGGAATGAATTTTTTCTGAGTATAGGTTCTTGTATATAAAATATAAAGTATATCTATATAAAGAGTAGATACATGTATATAAAGAGCCATTTTTGAGCCACATGTGCAGCCATTTTTCTATTGGGATTCAATGTTATTGTTCTTAAACACTTTTTTTGTTTTAATTTGATATGGCTCATATATTGATCATTGTTAAGCTTTTATAGTTAAGTACTTTGTCTACATATAGTTTGTGGATGTAGATTTTCGATTGGTAAGCATTTTGCATGCATATTTGCTTAAAATGGGATCGAAATGCTAGGATTTTAAAAGAGATTCTAGGACAAGTCACCTTCATATGTATCTTGGAGTCTACAGTACAATTTTTATGAATTGAGACTTCAGGTCATTAGTTCAATTATCAAACAACCATCATTGTTATTAATACGTGAAAACCAACCTATATACATAGTTCCCAAATAATATTGTGTAGCTAATGAGAACCAAAACAACCATACCATTCGGATTTGATATTTATCTTATCAGTTTTATAGGGTGACATCTCTACCGAGACAGATGGAACCGCCACAAGTTTCGAAAAAAAGTTTCCTTCGCAAGACAGACCCCCAAAGAGCAAAGTGAAGGAACTATTGAAAAAAGGTATAGTTACGACGCTGTTGGATCTTATATTAAGAAGATGTTTGATAAATTAGTTTAGACAACTGTAAAAATAATCTTATACTTTTTTCTTTTCCTTTTCATCAAAACAACCAGTCATTTGACCTCATAATGATGTTTATATTTAAATCCATTCTGAAATTGTTTGAAGTAATACATTTACTATTTCTGCCCAATTAACACATTGATTTTACGATAAAATGAGATTTGCCGTAATTTTTCAGTAGGATTTGACAAACGGTTTAGTTTGTCAAAGTTTGATTAATTTAATTTGCAGATAAAGTTGCTAATTCAAGTACGTCTACGAAACGGAAACATCCACCTGAAGATGCGGTTAATTTTTCAAAGCAGCCACTTTCGTCACTTACAGAGGCGTCAATATTTGCTGCTGATTCAACTACACATTCCGACACATCACCTTCTCCTGATCTTTTAGCACCAACTGTACGTTTAACAATGATTATTTTGGAATATTGATTGTCTTGAACATCCTACTCAATCTTCTTAAGATTTTTCGGGAAGCAGTTTACATTCTTGAGCGAGTGTGGACTACGGATTTGGTGCAGAATTATGTAACACCTCCGCGTTCCAGCATGCGTTTCGAAACGTGCACTGGAAGCCTTTTATCAGGTACGATGCATTAGTTGTCTTTATCATTTGCACTAATTTTGTACAGCTCAGACCACGAAACAGACAGCCTTTTCGATTTAATCTTCACATGGGTACGTGAACGTGAGCGTGACTCATATTTTCTGCCTGGTGTTCATCTCGTACTTGATGTGCTCATGCCTGAAGTAATTATCCAAACACTGGAAATCGTAAGTTACAGAAAGTTGCATGTTTTCCAGTTGTGTAATTTGAAATATATGTTATATATGCAGACTCGTGGTGTTTCTCGTGATGTTGCCGAACGAATGGTACGTAACACACCTTCAGACAGTATTACTAGCAGCAGTAGCAATACTACAGGTGATTTGAACGGAAAAAACTATGTTGAAATTGCGCAAAATAATGGGTGAGTGCACCAGTTTGAACATCAGTTCTATCCTATTTCTTTATTTTTTATTTTTGTTTTTTACTACGAGAAATATTTTGGTCGTAAACATCAAATATAATAAGGTACTTTTTGGATATGTTCTGAATACTTTTTCAGAAAGTCAGGATTAACGATTCAAAGGAGTCGGCAATGGCGATTATGAGATTGTTGCGATCGTTGAGGTTCTTGTCGTCCAGGTGATAATATTGAGTAATCTGGAACGAGTGATGGTTTCATGACTCCATGTTGTGGCTATACAATGAATAGTGTAAGATATCCAAATCTTCTAGTTGTCTCCTCAGTTTGCAAAGTGATTGTTTTGCGACAGCAATGATGTTGTAAGTCGTATTGGCTGCGTCATTTTCACGACAAGGTTGGAATGGCGAATTGGATTGTTGGTAGATGGCGCTTACAGTTTATTTTTGATTTGATCGGTGCAATGCCTTAATCCAGCATTTAAAAAATCCTTTGTGAAGCTTAAACAGCACTAATTCACAATGCTTGCAAGTGGTGTGTTGGCTTGGTTTGTTGGTCATCGTAATTGCTAACTACAGACGCTTTCATGAAGAGAAAGCCGTATGTCGTTTTCAGTCACAATTTTGGACTATCTCTCGTGAATAGCAGAAGTAACGCCTATTGATTCGAACGATCAATTTTGGCTGATTAAAGGTTTGTGTGTCAACATAACCTCACTCTGTATTAGGCGTGAAAGTTGACACTGGTGTAAATAAGATGGTATTCTTGACATTTTTTCTATGGCCATAGTCTGGAAAATCATACCTGTTACACGAAGCGTCATCCTTAACTTTCCGGGCACTTTCTGTTCAGTTTCGCTCGTACCTTGCTTAAATCACTAGTTTACTATCCATTCCTGTTGTTCTATATGTTAGTCTTAGAAAGCTCATTAGATCTATTGAGAATATGGGGAATATGGAATATCAATAGTGTATGGCTTCTGTTCGTGTTTTATAGAAACTGCTCAAATTTTTAATGCTCTCAACAAACATCCTTTTTATACTTAAGCTGTATCTTCTCTCAATTTCCATAAATGTGCGTATGCTTAACTTTCCCGGCACTTGCCCTAATCCTCCTAAACCAAATAAATAATGCGTCATCAATAGGTTTTACAGCTAGCTGAGTTATTGAACTGTTTTTGTGACATGAAGTCTGTTGAGCACATAACAGTGTATTGGTCCTTAATAGTGTCATTGTGAACGGCCGCTTGAACTTTTCTCAATTATGTTAGGAATAAAATGAAGTAAAAGATTTCTCAAAGTACCGTTTCTGACAGATTCCAAGTAGGAGTAATAATCTTATACAATCTAACAACACAATGGACGTCATTCCTCGGTTATATATTTTTTTCCGTTTTTTGGATTAAGTCGTGGTTACAATAGTTTTTGAGTCATTGAAACCAACCACTCATCAGAAGTCGTATGCACGTAGAATTTTTCAAACACACTATAACTTAAATGTCATCATATCGCAATTTGTTTGTTGTTCATTTACTAAAAATAATTAGAACTTATAAATATTTCAACGTGGGTGCTTCACGTTGAATACGCGTCTAATGCAAACAAATCTTGTAAAACTCGTTGAATAATTATTGCTTGAATGAACAACAATTTAGTTCTGCTATTGAGGAGCTGTTTAATATTATATTTTATGTTAATTCAAAAAACAGCGACATATATATCTTTGATACCCATTATTTTCGAGTCATCTTACGATTTCTTAAAGGTTCGTCATATCCCATTTTAAGAACTGGAGGTAATTCTCTTCCAAATGATAACTTTAATTTGCTTATTTGTTGTAATCACAAGCTGGATATAAATGTACGCACAATAAATAACACCTATGTGTATGTGGAAAAGTTCACATTTATGAGTAAGGCGCTACTACTAACTACTACGCGAAAGAAGTAGTGAGTTAACATCGATGAGCATTCAAGAAAAATCGTTGCTACTAAGTGCCAACATTTTTCTTTAAGATTGTGTTAATAATTTTGCATATATATCAAGAAACTGGGGGCGTAGTGCCTCAGTGGTGGAGGTGCCGCAGTGACACGCCGGCCGATTCAGTTCGTGGCCGCCCCCCAGGCCCACCAAGCCCGCCATCCCTCCGGAGTCGGTAAATTGGTACCAGAGGAGTCTGGGTAAGATAACTGGCGCTGACTTGGTGAAGAGTGGTCAACTCAAGTCATTGTATAGACCAGGCACGCATTCAACCACCTCCACGATATCACGTTGAACATGAATGCGGGGGCGCATTCCACCACAAGGGATTGATCAACGCCAACAATTATCTTATCTTATCAAGAAATTAAATGTATAAAAGAGTTGCTCACACTTTGATGCGTAGCAGTCTTTGAATACTTTTGTTGTTGTAGTAGTACTTTTCTTTGTTTTTGATATTAAATTCGTATTCTAATTTCTTCATCTGATACTTAAAAGACGGCGCTAGGCAAGATACATATAATTTTGCGTTGTAGGGACTTATGTCAAATGATATCAAGATTAGAAATGAAAAGTGTAGCCAATTTGTCATAATGGAGCTGCAGTAACAAGTGAATGATACTTTAACATTAACGTGTACACGAAAAACGAATCGGTCGAATGATGGATGTATAGTTGTCATCTATGTTATCGTATTCAGCAGGTCCTAAAATAATTCTACATGTTGTAGAACAATGGGTAGACATTTTTTGCTTCTGTAATTCTAGAATCCCATTTCTTCGAGACATAATCTAATGAAGTAGCTAAACGGAATTTTTCACGATGCACTGCAAACATAATGGTGCGATTGATGGTAATCAATGAATGTGTGGGTCATAAAATCATATTCTAAATGATATTCAATAACATGACTTATTGGAAAACATGGTAACAGACAAAATGAAGTATTTTGACAGCGGGACCTTGAATCTGAAGGAACCTGAATGGGGCATCAATAATGCACTTTGAATGTGTTGGGTGTGTCGCATTGCTGCAACTGGTTAATTCAAGAATATTTCAGGCTTTTCAAATGTGATCTTAGTTTGGATGAGTTGGCCCATATTACATGCATGTAGAGAGCAAGAGTCAATTACCGAATAAACAATTTAGAATCGTATGTTTACTACTGCTAAATTGTTTGACATTTGCTATCGTAGTAACTGTTCTATACATGTTAAAGGATTTCGAATTTGCACTCTTCTTTAGTAATTTTAGAGACGTCACCACTTAGTGGCGACGATGATGTGAAGGGTAGTGCCACTCTATTTACCATTCTTATTATTGTATGCACCATTTGCCATGTTGTGTCAATTCATATGTTCGTGTTTGCACTAATATGTATATTTGTTTCATTGTATATTGGCAATTCACTGATCATAAACTATCTAGTATTTAGATTGTTGCGATTCATGAGCTTACTATTAAATCTAGTTAGGAACACAAATCTATCTCAAGTCATTTTGTGGAAACCTGAACCACTAGATGTATAAAATATTGTGTGTAGAACAGACTCAGTAACAATATATCCAGTAATTTTTATAACATATATATACAAAAAAGAACAAACATCAGTTTTACAGAATATAGTGACAATTAATGATCACAGTGTAATGGAAGTCGTACCACATCTACTATACAACTCCCATATTTGAAAACGAAATTTGGTATGAAAACACACCTTGTAGGCTAACGTTCCACAGAACACAAGACTGTGTAAAAAGGAGGAGAATTTCTACGACTAGATGCTGAACAATAAATAAGACGTTTTGACCACATTAATTGTTTGGTCTTTTCAGTCAGAAACAGACTTCATACCAGCATTTAGGGAAGGGAAGCGAAGAATGATAAATGTGATACCTGAGCTATATGCCAGAAAGGTATGTTGATATTATTTCTGGTCATCATTCTCATTCTCTTCATATATTGTGAGCAGAAGAGGAATAACCATAAATATTACCACAACGCCAATAAGAATTCCCCAAATAGAACAAACTGTGTCGGGAGGACTAGCATCCACGAAGTGAAATGTTCCCGGAACACCGTCCTCGGGTAAAGTCTCCCTTACTTGAGCTGCAAATGCTAAATTATTTTTGTCATGCTTGGAACTATTGATCAATATGGAGTCTTTGTTCAAATAAAACGTTTAAAACATAATTATTGTTTCGAGCTTACCAATGGCCGTATCCGTCTTGGTAAATATTTCTTCGACACTAGGATCTCTTTTTTCTGCACTAAGCAAACTGGCGCGTGGATCAAAATCTGAAGAAAGGAATCGCTACATTGATTAGAAATATACGCAACAAAAATGTATACGTGTGTCATACATAAAGTGCTCCTAGATAAATATATACAAACACCCAGGAGTCAAATATTTTGTATTCCCTGATAAAGAATTGGGTACCAAACTATTATAGTTGATGAATAGAAATAAGTAAAGATTACTTATTAAGCTGTAGCAAGAAATATTGGTTAATACCTCACTATTGTGTTTGGAAGGGGTTTGAACTTTTAAAGACCAAATTCTAATTCGTTACCTTCCTAATTGTTCAACGGATGAATTAGACTAATAACCATAACAGTAACACCTCGTTCACAATGATCAATGAATATATTATTTTTTGCAATCCAATTGCAAGTGTTGAATTCAGCACAATGTTCTCCAATTTTTTCAAAAGACCAACCAACGAAAGACATGCAAAGTTGTAGATTAAGATGCTCATACTTGAATCACGACAGAAATATCTTTACAACTTGAAAAAGCATAAAAGCGACAACAGATTTGAAATTTCAAATGTTGTGTAAAACTCATACAACGCATGATTGTTAAATAGACACGACTATGCGAGTTTAGTTCTAGTCATTTCTACTTAACACTGAACAAGAACTATTTGTACGAATTTGCTTTCAGTTCACATTAGATGGACGTGAAATTGACATATAATATATTAAATATGTAATTAAAATTCGTGAAAGAGCTACCAATTATGTGCTCGTCATCTGAAGACGAGCTTCCGGCTCCGAGTGCATATCGTAAACGACTAACAGGAATTTTCACAACAGTAAGAGCAACGAAATCTTGATCCTTCACTAGATTGTTTGCTCTTTTAATATCTGATACCTAAAGATCAAAATATAACGCATAATTCAAAACTTATAACCAGAGATAAAAACTAGAAAATGAAACAAATAATTAACAGCTTACATTAACAGAGTATTGAATTGCAATCTTATTGAGTGTATCATCAGCTTTAACTTTCCGCTCTATAATCATAACATCTTTGTTCGATAATACATCTCCACGTCGCTCATGATCCGAAGATGATCGTACAGCTCTTGATCGCATAGCATATTCAGATATAGTTTTGCTCGTCATATTTTATGACGTCAAATTGACTTCTATCCTGAAAAACAGTAGTATTTCTACAAATCATTGAACCAATACTTAAGTAAAACAAGTTCGAGTATTAATGAGCTTTGTGTAGACAATGAGACACCTCGCTCTGACGTGGTTACGTGACGTCAGACACGAAATTCATCGCTCAAATACGTACGCTTTTTCGTTGTCTGATTTTCAAGATTTCAAAAAAAAATGTACAGCGGGGCATAATATTATATAGTATCATGAGTTTAGTTGTTTTTTATTGTATTTTACAGGATTTCTTCTATTTTTTACTATAGTAGATGTTCAAAAGAATATTTGAGTTAATATTATTTCTAGTTAATAGAAGATTGCAATTTCACAACAGTAATCCGCTTTAAACTCATAATTCTGCTAGATGAGCTTTTAATTTGCTACGATGTAAAATATGCTATATTCTTTCATAGAATATTCTTCATATTATCACTACATGAAGATCAATTAAATATTGATTTCATAGTCATTAATAGCTTGTTTCTTATTTGTAATATAAAGCAGAACTCAAATTAAGTCCATTTCAACGGATTACTTCTAGCATACGTGATTTACTGTTTTTTATTACATTGGGATTGCTTAAACTCAATAATTTCTTCATGTTTTTATCTGTCTTTATTTATTTTTGAAGTACAGTATCGATATTGCGGTAGTTTCAGTTGGAATAAGATTGTCTATGATTATCAAATCAATTCTCGCCCACTTCCAGTGCAATCGAATAGTTGCTCCGCTCCTCTGACTGCTGTTACGTTTCTCAATCGATGTGAGCAACGCGTTGTGTTATACACTCAGCTGCTCATATTTCATTAAATGATTATCGATTTTTAGGGGGTTCTTATTAGAAATAAGTACTTATACTGCCTTCCTTCGTTGTTAGTATGCTAGTTGATTATCAAATTCTTATTCAGTTCGATGATTCTCATTGACTGTTAGAATGATAAATCCTTCAGAATATTTCTGGGACTGGCATTTTTACTAGAATCGTTTATCAGACTTTTCATTCGATCGTTATAAGAGAGTTGACATTTCATCGTGTTCTCAGGTTATGGTAAGTCTTAATGTTTTCAAAACATGAAAAGCCCCTTGAATATTCGTGATTTGTATATTTATTCCCACAGGTCATAGAATAGATTAAGATATCCATGTTTTTCTTATCCGTATTTCTAGTTTTTCAATGTGTATTCCTATATTCAATTGACATTTTCAGTTGATTTCAAAGCTATTGTGGCTTCACAAAGGTTGCCGTTAACAGAGATTATTATTTCAGATATTTCATATTTTATAAGTGTATTCTCACCGACAGACACAAATGTTATTGAGTGGAATTTCTTAATACAGTGGTGTAAGGTACTGTGTCGTTAAACGATTTTCTTTTGTAATCGTCTACCAAGAAAATCAATTCCAAGAAATTCCTATCAGTCGTCAATCAGTGATTTGGTATCGAAATTTTTCTGGAGTATAAGAGTATTGAATTTTTAGGGTTTCATCATAGCAAGCCGTTGTAATGGCTAGGTCACCTTTACGATTCATTAAGAGGTCGTGTGCGTAGGTCATTCGATTGGGTTAGTGCTATTCAGAAGCTGTGTCGCTTAGCCTTAAAAGAACAGAATTCGGGAAATTGACTCATTTTTTATTTGGTTCAGTCTTGCGTTGAACTCTTTTTTTTTGCATCTTCGCTCGTGTTTGTTTTCTTTTCTACGTCATGGTTCCTATCTCTCTTCGTTGCCAACTTTTTTGCTTTTGCTGTGAAAATCATGAGAATATCACTTGCACTGCAACAATTTGAACTTTAGGGTTACATTCGCTTTTAAATCCAAATCGTCACTGATATAAAAAGTTAGCTATACGTCTTTTTAAGAAAAGACTATTTGATTATTATTTCATGATATTGAGGTATCCCAATTTGGAGTTTGTCTTTTCATATACGTAGCACTAACGTAAGTGGATAACACTTCATTTAAAATCGAAGTCTTTTTAATAGGAAAAGATTTGATATTAAATAACAAAAATTACTTATTGATTGAGCATGTTATGTATTTGAAGTTACATGTTTGCTAACAGGTTTTAGATATAATTTGTCAGTGTCGATGTATTGAAAACGTGGAAAGTTGCGGAGCAGTTAGTTTCTTCGGCAAAAATTTGTGTTTCTCACCACAAACTGTTAGTATTTAATAAAAATCCAAAGAAGACAATGTTTTAAATATTAGCAAACCTCTGACGTCAATATTATTTGTATACTTAAGTAATGGATTCCATTGCCGCTCAAAGTTATCTTATAAATTTTGAATGTTCTTGCAACGATTTCCTACATCTGGCATTTATAAGCAGGCTATGTAAACCGGGTCGCATTTGAGTCATATGCAAGCCAGCTTTCATCTTGACAATGAACCCATACTTTTCAGTTGTTACTGGTTTTTTCTTGGCAGTTGTTTGTGGTAAAGGTTCCGCTTTAGATCTGTTTTAATAATACGGGGTTTGTGTTCTTGTGCGAATATGGCTTGAGATTTCTTCTGGATTTCTGTTGTTTGCATTTGTGCGTAGTATGAGTGCAGCGATGTCTCTGCTTTCGTGCATAACATTGTACTATCGATGAAATACGAAACAGTGTTCGTTCATGATAGAAAATGTTTCGTTAGTACAAATATGATTAGTCATTATTTTGTTAAACAACTCCCCAGTTTTCGCACAGATTGTAGTGCTGCTCGTCATTTTTCTTAGATATTCTTTTATGCTTCACATTTCGTATTCATTTGTATTGGATTTTGTGCTCAAAAAGCTTGTAAACTAGTAGTTGCTCCTTATTTATACTTCTTTTTCGATTTGTTACTTCTGTGAATAAGAATGAAACCAAAGTGTTACATCACCAACATTGTGACAGTCGTTTTATTTCGGTATTTGTATTCTCATAATATTCATGATGTTATCGATATTCATTATATCACTTGCAGAAGTTTAATGTTGGCCAAGTGTTTCAAGAAAATTAATTCACTGACGCAAGTAGGGACACGTGTTCTGTCTACAGAGGTGTGTTTTTTTCAAATTCCTTTCTATATTGTTTGATTTTTAGTGACGATTTGTAGGTGCGACGTGTTGTTCTTATTCCTGGAGATGGAATTGGTCCTGAGATATCTAAATCTGTTCAGGATATCTTTGAAGTTAATTCATTTTCAATCCAATGATTACCTTGTTCTAATTTTCAATAAATTTCTGGTTTTATTTTTCGAAATTATGTGCACATTGATTGGACAGCATTTCAATTAAAGGCAGCTAAAACTCCCATTGAATGGGATCCTGTGGATGTTACTCCGGTTAAAGGACGAGATGGTGTTTTCCGTATACCTTCGCGTTGTATTGAATTGATGCACACAAACAAGGTTCTTTCCATTGTTATTATCTTTACATTATTGAATATTCTCGCATCTATCGAAAAGTGTTAAAGAAAAATTAGGTGGGACTTAAAGGACCGTTGGAAACACCAATCGGTAAAGGACATCGGTCGCTCAATCTTGCCGTTCGCAAGTGAGCAGGTTTTTTCTTCTGTGCTGATATTGGATTCATCGTAATCATTATTCATTGCGTTTTTGATGATTAAGAGAGCAACTCTTTAGCACTGCTGTTGTTTAAATTTTTGTAGTACGTCCTACTTTATTCCAGAGAGTTTAACCTCTACGCTAACGTCCGTCCATGTCGGTCCTTAGAAGGCCATAAAACACTTTATGATAACGTTGATGTCGTTACTATTCGGGAGAATACAGAAGGAGAGTACTCTGGCATTGAACATGAGGTAAGAATTTCTTTCAGAAAAATTTCATCTTCTCGTAATTGGCATTCTCGTGATGCAATTATGTGTGGCAATAAAACTGGTTATATATCTAGTTAATGTGGATTTTCTTGGTATTTATTTGCTATTTTTACTTATTTCAGATTGTACCGGGCGTTGTACAGTCGATCAAATTGATTACACAGGATGCGTCACATCGTGTTGCGAAGTATGCGTTTGAATATGCAAGGAAAAACTCACGAAAGTGTGTAACAGCCGTCCACAAAGGTTCTCTTAATTAGGCTCTTTTATTAGTTGGTTATACGAATCATTTCCTTTATATTCAGCTAATATTATGCGTATGTCTGATGGATTGTTTTTGAAAATTTGTCGTGAGGAAGCTGCTTTGTATCCTGATATAAAGTTTAAGGCAGGTCTATTTTTCTTTCCTTCTTTTCTTTTCCATGCGACAGAGTACTTTTTCCGTTTTGTTAAGGTGTGGTATTTTGCATTATTTGTTAAAGGAAGCATACCTTGATACCGTGTGTTTGAACATGGTGCAAGATCCATCTCAGTACGATGTACTTGTTATGCCGAATCTGTATGGAGATATCTTGTCCGATTTATGTGCTGGTTTAGTGGGAGGTTTGGGAGTAACACCTTCGGGCAATATTGGAGAAGACGCAGCAGTATTTGAGTGGGTAGAATTAGTTTTTCTCGTAGTTAGTGGAAGTTTCTATAGCTATTCTTAATAAGAAGAAATGCGTGAAATCAACAAGCTGTGCCAGTGATACGTTTTCATAACATTGTAGTTATAACGTCTACTTATTATGAGATTTTTATTTTCTTATTCGTTTCTGTCAGCAATAATTTCTTCTAGTTACGGATGTTTGAAACTATAACGACAACATATTTTATACATGGTTTTTTTTCACGGTTCAACTCTTTTATGTATGTTATATTTGACGAAAAATTATCCTTATAGCGCCATAGATGAAGTTATGAAAAGAATTTACTGACATGAGAAATCGCGTAATGGTCTTTTAAAGTAACGTAATTTTTCGTGGATTATAAGTGTCGAATGCCCTCGAAAATTAGTTATGCAGAGCAATGCTTCAAAAACTCGAATAATATACTAGGTACATTCGTAATTTTATTTTATTTTGCAATGATATTATATTGTCCATAGTTGTGCTGAAAGGGCCGCAAAACTCGGAACCTCAGGCGGGACTTGAACCCGCACTTACAGATATCCGGTCTGCCGCACAGCTCCATTTCACTACCAAGGCCCTTGTTCTGCGACCACTCAACACTTCACCTATAGTAAGTGGGTATCATTATCAACACTC